>JAVQJG010020561.1:0-29635 GCA_036024015.1 Craterocephalus amniculus | reverse complement strand
ACAAAGTTAAACATTGAATTGCCATTTTAACAATTAAATTGCCATTTTAAATATTCAATTGCCACTTTGCCAATTGAATTGCAAATTGCACTTAAAGGTGCACATACGCTTCCATACTGATTGACATCAATTCAACAATCAATGATCTTGAGTCAGACATTCTTCATAAACAACTTGTGGAATTATTTCTATTTTATGAAATGTATGATGATAATCTGATAATCTGGGGTATCAGTCAATTCATTCATGACAGACTTGGCAGGATAGCTTTGCACAGCCTACCCAGCATTACAGATCAGGCCGGATCAAGAAATTTTCACTTTAATTGTGGTAAAGGTGGGACAGCTTTTACCAGGGCGCAATCTACTTGGGGGCACACGAGGGCCTTCAAAAACACCAACAACAACAACACGGCAGTTTTTTACACTAGCGTGTCAGGTGCTCAAAACCCGCAGTGGCGGGCGCTCCTTGACACGACCTGCGCTCCTTTATACGTACACCTGATGCTCTTGCCGATTTTGGTCTGAGCGCACCATCATCCCCCTCATTCCCATATCATGTTAACGGGCGCTGGGGCCGCGGTCGCACCTACTACCAACTTGCTGCTGAGAGTCAGAGGTGTGTGTCAGAAGAAAAGGCAGGGGATAGACGGGAGGGTGGATCAGCTGCAGCTCACAACTGCAGAGGTTGTGAGCTGGTTAGTCTCAGGAAAAGGAAGGAGGGGGGCGAGGGATAGACTGATCTAACACAAATGCTGCTTCCACATAAATGTTTGTATTTCATTCATAAAATTAACACATATGTAGGCTATGACTAAATTTTTTGGGTTATGTGAAAAAAGAAAGAAACAAAGAAAGAAAACAAATCACAAATCTGCCTGGATCCAAAATATTGGTCAGATGAATCTCTTCTGACGCCCCCCCCTGGTCTTATTTGCCGATTTTTCTTTATCACAAGCATTTTTTCTTTGGTTCTCCTCCTCCTCCTGTCCGTGTGTTTTATCTTAAGGTGCTCCTGACGATTGCCTGCCGATTATCTGTTTGTGCTTGTTTTCTGTCTTTTGTCTCCTCCCTCCACTTCTCCGTTTACTCCCCTCCGTCAGGTCCGGCGTTGAGTACATTTAGCAAAAAACACATTTAAAAATAAAAATAAAAACAAAATACTTATACCCATAAGCTGGTCTTGGCAAAGCAAACTTGTTTGACACTACCCAGCAACCACACCACTGTTCTGCTGTTATAATGCTGGACAGGGCGGGTGAAAAAGAAAAGAAAAATATTTTCATTAAATGTTGTTAATGCTTGTGTTTTGTCTCCAACAGAGAATCAAATAAACAGACCTGCAGATCTGCATAACAAGCACTGTGGGTGACGCTGGCAGCAGGCAGAGGATCATGGGAATTGTAGTCAGAATATTTGATTAGCTGCAGTACCAAACCATTGGAGGAGGATGTTACAGCCCATAACCTCTGAAAAACACCAGCAACACCATTATTCCTCTCAGGATGTGGATTTGTTCCCATCTCAGTTGCTCTCCATCTCTCCCAGTATGCACACAGTGCTTGCGTCACCTCACTCAGCAGACTGAAGGAGGAGTAGGGGGGAGGGTAAGATAGAGAGAGAGAGTAGGAGGGTTCTGGATGTCTCTCTAGCATCAGCGTCAACATCACTGCCTTCGTCACCGGAAAACAAGCCTGATCGCTGTACAACACAGCTTGGAAAAAAGGAAGAAATAAACCATCATCAGTTGCAGCTCCGCCTCCATCGACAGGAAAACCTCGACAGATAACGTCCAAAATCTCCCCCAGGACGGAAGAGCTCTCCTAGGCATGATCTGAGAGGAGAGGAGGGGAGAGGAGGCAGCCATTGCTCCATCTCCATCATGGGGAATCAGGAGGCAAAGCAGAAGAAGGCTGCTGCAGCATCGGGTAACGGGAGCTACCCTTCACTGACTGAAGGTTGGAGAGAGGGAGGAGGGGACGTGTCCAAAAAGGAGGGAAAGAAAGTCCATGGGAAGAATGGAGGAAAAGGAGCAGGCAGTGGAGGAGGAGGGGGGGGACATGGCACAGGACCATCCAAAAAGAAAAACAAACACGAGTCCAAGTCCTCTGTGTTTTCCATACGAAAGAGAAAGAGCAACCTGAAAGGGAAAGGAGACGGCTGCTCATCAGAGACGGGCTCCAAGGAGGACGTCTTATTGTCCCAGCATGAAGACACGGAGACAAAAACCCAGAACCTGTCTGCAGACGAGCTGGGACAGTCCAACACGGAGGCAGCCCGGCCCAATGGGAGGAAGAGACAAGGCAGCAGGGATGGAAGCGGAGGTCAGGGGGTGCAGCGGAAAGCCTCCACAGCAGCTACGTCCCCCACGGAGGACGGTGGGCCAAAGGGGGGCAGCTCGGGCTCGGACACAGACATCTACAGCTTCCACTCCGCTGCTGACCACGAGGATCTGCTGGCTGATATCCAGCTGGCCATCCGGCTCCAGCATCAGCAGCAGAATGGGGGGGTCAACCCGGTGGTCGAGGTTCAAACAGCAGGAGGGGGGGATCTGAGTTGGGTGGCTGAGGAGGGCAGGAAGAAGCAGAGTAACGGCTTCATGAAGTCCACTCCTCCTGAGATGCTTGACCTCACCCCGGAGCTAGAGCTGGGATCTGATGCCCTGTCATTCCTGGAGACGGGAACGCTTCCTGACCCGCCCCCAGAGCCACACCCCCCCTCCCACAAGGAGGTGCAGGAGGAAAGGGGGGGCAAGGAGGAGGTGGGGCAACCAGAGAGAGAAGCCTCTCTTTGTTTTGCCACAGGCACAAAAGACCAGCATGCTTTGCTGCAACAGCAGCCTCTCGCAGACATCTCCATGGTGACTGCAGGGGGGGCAGCTGTAAGCCCCATCACCATGGCAACCTCTGCAAACAGCTCCCCTGAACTCAAATCTGACAGTGCAGGAGAAAGTCTAAGTGGGGTTGAAACCCTGCAGGAAGACCTGAATCCTGTGGGGGCTGCAGGTCTCAGACCCCCCCTCCGAGACAGTGTCAGGAAAAGCCCTGAGCCTCCAGACGGGCTGAGCTCAGGAACGGTGTGCCAGGACGATAAGGGAGGGTTAGGTTCTGGGACCAGTGCGGAGTCCCTGGACGACTGTCTGAGCGCTGGATCTGAGCCCAGCTCTGCTGCCTGCAGCAGTGCCCCCCCCTCAGACCAGCTGTACAGGAGGAGCAGCATCTGCTTCACCACCCTGTCCCCCCACGAGAGCCCCAAGTTGGCCAAACAACTCCTCAGGTCCGCCCACTCCTCCAGCCATGCAGTGAAACCTTACCCCCCCATTTTCCCCTCCTACATCAAGACCACCACCAGACAGCTGAGTTCCCCAGGACACTCCCCAGCCCTGTCTCCGTCCCACAGCCCCCTCTCCCCCCGCAGAGCCCACCACCACCTGCACAGGTACCCGCCTGCATGGCTAATATTTATTATGTGTCAGATACTACTGTATGTACGGCCGTTGTGGATGTAAAACTGTAGAACATGAGGAAGAAGCACGATCAGTTCCTCATATATTAGATGATGAGTTCAAGTACACATCACTGAGATGAACAGCCTTACACACCTGTACCTGACAGTACCTACAGTATAGCAATAATGTTGCATTGCCTATAATTTTTCTCCTATATTTATATTACTCTTACTCTCTTACCTTTCCAGTAAACAGGAAGCCAACTGTGGGTCTTTTCTCATGTACAGAGCAGCTCTGAGCATCCTCCGGTGCTTACTCTGGTTTTTCTTTTGCAACACTCGGACTCTGATTACATCTTTTTGTCGCGCTCCATAGAACTCTTCTTTTCTTTAGTTTGTTGGGGGTCTGTTATGGAATTTGGGCTGTGCTCCATGCTGGCCTCTTCTTGGTCGCTGACAAACTCTGAGTTGATTAACCAACTAGTTTTTGGTTCATTAGTTTAAGCAGAGGCGGCGTCTGAATGTGCACCCCACTGACAGTAACACCATATTGTAGGGGTGTCTAAATGTCCAAAGAGAAAAAGATAGTGCACTCCAAATTACCCATAATGCATCTTGAAAAACAGTTAGCATGGATGGTCCCTAGATAGGTCAATATAGACCACAATGCATTGCAGGCAGGAGCTAACTTGACGTCTTGCTAACATAACAAGAAGCATTCTCCTCAGCCGTCTTTTGATCTGCTGTTCAGAAGATCTGATCTGATCTGATCTGATCTGTGGCAGGGAGAAAGTATTGAGAATCATGACCAAATCAGCACAAGAATGAGTGACTATGGACTATGGATCTGTGACAGCCTGAGTTCAGTTAACTCTGAATTGAGTGCACTCTGGAGGAGATGGAAACTTCATCAATCAAACACAGATTTGAGGAGCAAAAAAACGGGTAACTGTTTACAATTGCTAAAAAACAATGTGATAGTCGAGTCCTGTAACGGTCTCTGATTGATGATGCGCCCTGGCTACTTGGTTGCAGAGAAACCCGTTTATCTGAATTGTCAGCATATGCACCACCCACCTGGCAGGCTAGGTTTCAAACCCCACCAGGGCCCATGTCTTTACCCTGCAACGCAAACATGGCAAAAAATTACTGACCAAGTGAATGCGTGATAAAATATCTGATTATGGTTTATTAAAGAAATTAAAACTTTTTTACGATGCACTTTCTGTGTTCTTAATCTGAAGCAGAGGAATTGTCCCTCAGTCAATGCACTGGCTCTGGATGTCCTGTAGATGAAAGTATCATAGGTAGCTCTGCTGTATCATGCTGAAAATTAGCACTTCGTCAAATCCAGTATATTGATGGTAATAATGTATATTCATTAAGATGCACAGTCCCATTCAAATAAAGCATTAAATCAGAACTAGGAACAAAGTTCTTGCATAAGAAGTAGGCTAAATCATTCACATGATTTAGCAAATGTTGGCAAATGTTGGTTCAATTTCAGCAACTTATATTACGTTTTAATATAACCTTTAATATTCCATGTAGGCCTACACACTGTAAGCCCGGATAAGTTGACAGTACTTAAACCATTTGTGTCAAGTGATTGCCTCAAATGGTTTAAGTTATTGAGAACAGAGAAAATTAAACTATTCAAATCAACTTAAATGTGCAACAGTCAAATTTGAACATTTTATGTTACATAAACTTAAATGCTTGAGTGTAATTGAAAGTAGACAAAACTGATTTGGTTAAGTATTGCCAACTCAATTATGAAAGATTAAGAGCTTAACATCTTGAGATATATACTCTTGAACAGTTCAGTGTATATTTCCTGAGGCTGTTGCACAAAAAGTTGGACTGTACATATTCTTTGTTTTATCTATCCATTCATTTAAAAACAATTAAAGCATGACACTTTTCTAATAGTGTCAAGTCATCATTGAGATTTACAACGAAGTTTTGTGGAGGACAGTACAACTGGCGCCCCAAAGCATGCTGGGAAATATACCAACACACCCATCGGCAGGACCAACAGCTTTCTCTGCATCTTCAACAGAGATTTGGAATTTGGAGCCAATCAAAACACGGCAGCATGCTGCCATAGGTAAAACTTGATATTCTAAGTTTGTTTAACTTGGAAAAATTTGTAGCCCCAATAATGTGTCATTCACTCATCATGTACTCAAACTGTTTAAGTAATGCAAAAAAACTAATTTCTTTATTGGCAATATAACACTTATGTTGTGAATTTTAACATTTTAAAAAATCCCCACCCTGAAATTAACTAAACTCTAATTTTGCAGTTAACTATAGGCTAATCTTTCTTTTGGAACTGACAATAACAAGCACCAAATGTTAGCCCACCATAAGTTTCACAAATCAATGCAGATAATTGAAACAATGACCAAACTGCATCCACAGAACAGCATCTAGAAGATTCTTCAATATCTGTTATAGTAGTAGAGGTCGTTAATCAGTCTGATTTCCCGATCCAATTCAATTACGATTATTTAGGTCCCAATTTGATTACCATCGATTTTCGATTATTAGCGATTCTCGATTGGTGATTGTTGTTTTTCCATTTGACAACAGTAACCAAAATACACCATCAAGTTATTTCAACATTAAAAAAACAGTTAACTGCTGAATTACTTTACTCTTTTATGAACAACTCAAAACACTTCCAGTGCAGTTAGTTTCAAAATGATTTGTTTTAAAATGACAAAGCTTATTGTAGCTTTACTGGCCTTAAGTATATGAGCTACTATAAGCAAGTAGCTTATATACTGTAGAGCACAGAAATGATAATGTCACAAATGTTATGACTGATCAAAAATTAATTTCCAATTGTTGGAGTTACTGATTTATATTCAATCAGTGCAAGAGAAGGTCACAGGACAGTAAGATTTATGGTCAGTGTAGCTAATGTTCATTTTCCGCTTATTTTGTTGTAGTGCTGCGTTGGCGTGTGTGAACAGTCAGCTTGTCGTACCTTAAATAAGCAATGCAATTCAGTCTGTTCCATCTCTATTGGACACTGATTAATCAGAACTAAAATAGCTTCTGACAGTTCTTCCAACCCCTGCATGTCAATATTGTTAAAAAAAACTGCCACAAAAATGAAACACGGTTAAAAGAAAAAAGAAAAAAAAAGGTTCCGACATGAGAGGACATGTTTTGCCAAGTTAAGGGGGGATGAGAATATTATTCAGATAGGCTAACCTGCAAGATTAAGCCTAAACAAAAGCCTTCAAACCGAAAATTTTCCAACCAGTATGATCACATCTGGTGCAGATTCTTGTGGCGCTTGTGGTGCATTCTTTCAAGATGATCCAGGACTTATTTTCATTGACCGTTTAGCTGAGGAAAATAAACCTAGAGTTACTGGGTCTAAACCTGCTAATGAGCAGGTTGGGCTCTCGGAGTATGTTACCATGGTAACCAGCTCAGTTCAGCTGGACTCACTCTGAAATGGAAAACTCAGTTTCCTCCAGCTCTGCTTGAGTTTAGACTAAAGATTCTTTCTGTACAAATACAATGTATTTGTTTTTTCCTCTTTAGTTATTGTTCCATTCATCTTCTCCATTTCAGTTAATTTTAACTTCATTCATTCCACACCTGTGCATGAAAGATGCTGACTGAGTTTTTTGTTATGAATGTAAAAGAAATGTTGCTGCCAGCAGGACTCCGGCTGAGGGGCAGCAGCCCCGCCGGCAGCGCTCCCGCAGCCTCGCCAGTTCTCTGAGTCGCTCGGCCGACTGGACGGAGGAGCTGGAGAGGAGGCTGAGGAGCAGAGAGGAGGATGGAGGAGGTTCAGGAGAATATCTGTTGGACTTCAGAGGAGGAGGCAGTCAGCCCATCTGTGCTACCAGAAGATCCTCCTGCGGACAGGCGTCGCTCTGTGGCTTTCAGGATGTCTTTACAGGTAAGCAGAGAATGTTGTGATGGAGCACTTCACTTATTTTATGCCTTCTAGTCCTTGTCTGTTTAGACCTGGAGCAAGCAGTATGTGATCTGTTTTAAATGACGAGATAGCCCACGTCACTATAAATAAAATTAATCCTTAACAGTGTTTTTACCAACCAGTGTTCACATGTAACACTCTTCTATTGCTTTATGTAAGACAGAAAAGCATCAAATGATTCACATGTTTCACATGAATCTTCTGGAGATGCTGGGATTTTTATCATAACCATGGAAACCATCAAATGTCCTCCCTGTTTCATCATATATCAGGGATAGATTAAATGTAACATTGATATAATTATCAGTATTAATTCATAATTTAACACCCAAAGCAAAAAACCTTAAATAACAATTCCAATCCAGTCAGCATTCAGAGCAGTGGTGCGTTCAGATGTCTGTAGCTTAGGTGGTAGCTATACAGTAGATGCTTCAGCAGACTTTATACTGTACTGATGTGTCTGAGCATGACACTGAAGCCCACATTGTAGCTGACGTGTCCATTGGGACGATGAATGTGTGTGAGTGAGTGAATGTTGCATTCAGTGTAGAGGAGCTCAGAGAGGTCAAACCGAAACAGGAAGGAGATAAACACATCTATATTCTTTTCTTTGCTGGAGTCTATCCCAGTAAGCAGGCGAGAGGTAGCAACACCCCGGACAGGACACCAGTCCATAACGGCTGGAAACTGGACATGTTCCGAACGTTTGTAGCTGGTTGACCCTGTTTCCAGTCCTTTCAGATTTTTACATCTTCCCTCTTATCACTGTCAGCCTCCTCATCTTGGAGGAAGTCATTCTCCTCACACACCTTCTGTTGCCTGTGGGCAGGGTGTCCAGCTCCGGACTCCGGGGGCGCAATTCAGCAGGTTTTCTCTGCTTTCCTGCTTCAACACACCTGTTGAAAATTAATGAATCAATGAGTCATTCATAAAAAGCCTGTAGGACAGCAGACCTGTGGGAGAACGGTCCCTGTGGGACTGACCATGGACAGCCCTGCCTTTGGACATCATATGATCCCTCCTATTCTGCTTTATGATTCATCGTTCTCTGTATCTGAAGATTCCCTTCATTTCTCTTTCAAACTGCAGCAGGTGTTGGCCTCTGCAGAGGATCCTGGGTAAATGTGACGGGAACACATTATTATTTTGACAGTGTCGAGGTCCCTGTAAGATTTAAACAAAACATGTCCCAAACTGATACCCTAAATCCAGCACTGTGCACATGTAAAACCATCCTCCGCAGAAACGAACACTGTGTAAATATCTGGAGCGTTTATACAAAAGTGTAACAATATCTATGTTTGTATGTATTTTGGTTCATAAGTTATTACGTATCAGGTAAAAACACGGAGTGTATTGCTTCACTGCTTTCACAGCTGGTCAAATCTGAGCCTAACATCATGTAAAGGTTCAGAATATATCACTGCTCACCACCCTGGAGTTTTCTCTGATATCTGAGAGAATAATTAGAAAGTGCTGTCCCCCTCCACACCCAACCTACATGTTTTTTTGACAGGAATTAGGACATTTTCTATACAATCAGAATCAGCGGCTATGCTGTAAGATATGGGAATTAACGTGCAGGATGGAGGAGCTGAGATGGCATGGAGTGGCTGGAAGAAATTGACAGGACATAGAGGGAGGAGGAGGCAGACTGAGTGCTCTTATAGAGTCACATCTTACTGCACTGAAAACGTAATGTTCTGTGAAAATGAAAAAGGAAATCCCAGTGCATTCTATTCAGACCCACACAACAGCTATTCAAGGATAAATATCCTCTAGTCATCACATCAACATGCAGAGTGCTGAAATGTGGTCTGAAACATCACTACGGGCAATCATGCACCCATTGCTGACCATGGATCAGAAAAATTAACTTCGTCCGTACCGTCCTCTTCCGTTTATCCGGGGTCGGGTCGCTGGGGCAGCAGCCTAAGCAGGGAAGCCCAGACTTCCCTCTCCCCGGCCACATCAGCCGCTCATCCAGGCCGATCCCAAGGCGCTCCCAGGCCAGCCGAGAGATGTAATCCCTCTAGCGGGTCCTGGACCTGCCCCGAGGTCTCCTCCCGGTGGGACGTGCCCCCAGGGAGGCGTCCAGGGGGCATCCTGACCAGATGCCCAAACCACCTCATCTGGCTCCTCTCGATGCGGAGGCGCAGCGGCTCAACATCAAGCCTCTCCCGGATGACCAAGCTCCTCACCCTATCTCTAAGGGAGAGCCCGGCCACCCTGCGGAGGAAGCTCATTTCGGCCGCTTGTACCTTGTTCTTTCGGTCCCTACCCAGAGCTCATGACCATAGGTGAGGGTAGGAACGTAGATCGACCGGTAAATCGAGAGCTTTGCCTTCTGGCTCAGCTCCCTCATCACCACGACGGACCGATGCAGGGCCCGCATCACTGCAGATGCCGCACCGATCCGCCTATCGATCTCCCGCTCCACCCTTCCCTCACTCGTGAACAAAATCCTGAGATACTTAAACTCCTCCACCTGGGGCAGGAGAGGATAAAGAGCTGGTCCACTGTTCCACGACCAGGACGAAAACCACACTGCTCCTCCTCAATCCGAGGCCCGACTATCCGACGGACCTTCCTCTCCAGGACCCCCGAATAGACCTTACCAGGGAGGCTGAGGAGTGTGATCCCCCTATTCATTCTATTAATTTATCCTTCTTACAGCAAATTTAGGAGTAGTCAAAATGAATCAACAAAACCCCAAAATTAACTTATTTAAATAAAAAGAAACAAACATCACAACAATTTCCCCTTTTGGGAACAAAACTACTTTTCATTTCGTTTCGAGTCTTTACATTGTACCTGTGGTCGCAGAGTCGGCTTTCCTTCTTTCACTGTTTCCTTTACTGCTATTCTTGATTATTTCAAGAGGAGACTGGATGCCCAGGAAGTCCAGAGCCTCCTCTTTGAGGAACTGGATCCACATGAAGAGAATCACGGAGCCTTGGTTTTCCTCCCACAACTCATCCAGGCGTTGGCACAGAGAGCTCATCTGAAGGGTTAAAAAGAAGAAGAGAAGGAATCCGCAATGAGAGAACAGAAATGAGACGAGAAAGGACTGCTACAAAGTGTTTTTTTATTCGTGTCATACAAACAATATCCTGGCTATAACTGGGTCTCAATACATATTTAAACTACCAAACTTTGCCAACTTGTGCAGAATAGAGAGCAGATGAGTCAGGTGTCTTACTTGAACTTTGGTCATCCATTTAGAGCTGAGAGTGAAAACAGGTCCAGATGTGGATGGATAGTTTTCAGGGAGCTCGAAATTGAGCACCAAGGGAGGTAGAAAGCAAACATTATATTCAGTTGTCTTCTCTCCTGCAGTAGAAGGAAACGATTTTGTTACACTCCTTATTAAACTAAATCAGAGTATCTCGACTTCAACCATTTCTGTTCATAGCATCTCTGACAGCTGTACCTTTCACAACCACCTTAAAATCAGGAGGGAGCTCCAAACAGAGCTGGATCTCTCCTCCCTGCGCAGACCCCGCCCGCTGAAACTCCTCCTCATCATAGATACTTGCTAAAGCAAGTAGCTCATCTTCCTGGGCTTCCTTATCCTCAGACATTTACATTCCTGTAATCATAATAATGATGATGATGATGATGATAGTGAGCCTACAGATGTTTCGCATCCAAACCCACAACTAAAAAACATCACCTCAGCCAACTGTTGATTATGAGTTACGATCGATTAAATGTGACTGTTAACATCATTTAACTGACACTTAAGTATGTCGATCAGTTCTCCAACATATGGTTCATCACTGAAATAAATAAACCATTTTGTAAGAAAGTGAGTCTACAGAAAGCAGAATGTCTGCACATGCTATCTCTTAGCCAATGCTAAGCGACGCTATAGCCAGACGTTAGCACCTAAAATGTTAACTTTAACCACATTAGAAATGATCGTTGATTAGTGATAACGACTCAGCCACGTAGTATTTCAGCAGATAGAGGACAGCGGGCCCACTTTACGGCACAGAACACAAAATGAGCACGTTTCATAACTAGGTGAAACGCATTAATGAGTAGCTTGCTAGGAGTGCTAGCTAATGTAAACATTGTTTGTAGCGCTTACTGGGGACAGAACTCAGCTGTGGAGGGTAACCTTTCCTTTGGTACTATTGTGTAAAACTATAAACAGCAATTTACTTAGGAAGTAGGCAGTAAGTGTTTGAAATGAAGTTTCATACCTTATCCGATCCAAGTACCAGTGACTTCTGCCCTCTGACTAGTTCCTGTCATGACAACGTAGCATGGCAGCGCCGCCTAGAGGTCAGTTACTGTAGCGCAGTTTCATTAAAACCACTAAAACTATGCAAAGTTTGTGTTTAGTGTCATTGTAATTGAAACAAAGATTATATTTGCTAAGGTTTTAATTTGGGTCCTATTGTTGCTAAATGAAATAAAAGTATTTTTTCTAGAAGATTTTTGCCATTTTTAGTAGTAGGACTTGTTGGACACTTGTTCTCACACACGGCACTAACACACACACACACACACATACAAAAAAGGGCACTTAGCACGATCTTAGCACTTGACATAACTACATCTATGACCAGCAGTCCACCTGTTCAAACTGTATCTTACAACTTGAATTTATGCTTGTGTTGTTCTCTCAAATGTACGTCGCTTTGGATAAAAGCGTCTGCTAAATGACGGTAGCAGTGGTAGTAGTAGTAGTTGTAGGCATGTGAGATTGAAATAGTTTCATGATAATAAACACCAACTTCTATTTCAAAACAAACAAGTTGTACTAGTTGTAATACTGTTTTGTGGAACAGTGAAAATGGAAAATAACCACTGTTTCATAAAAACCATGTCAATAAGTTTCTTTTTCCAGATTTATTTTTAGATTTTTTTTTGTGAAGTGGCAACAACATTGGCACCCAAAAGGTGATTTTGTTGGACCTGCAATCACATTGTTGAGTAGAAAAAGAACTCCAAAGAAAATAAAAATACAAGGCTACCAGAGAACAGACCATTGCTTTTGAATGAGAAAAGCACAACAGTGAAATACTGCATGACAGTAACTTATAATATCTAATTTCAACATAACAGTACAACTCAACAAAAAATAAAATAAAACAGTTAGACTCCTCTTTAGCTGAATACAGAATAAACCAGGAGTTAGAACTTTAATAATGGGGAAAAGAAAAAAAGAAAACAAAATGCTGTATGACATTTACAACAGGAAACAAGTCATGTCCCCTTAACCAATGCCACTGCATCTATATCTCATTTAAACATACAATATTTTACATGTTCATGACTTCTGTGAGCAATATTAATATTCTTCTGACAACCAAATCTTACATTCTTAGCTTAAATTTGCTCAGAAGATGCTGAATATTACAATCTTGAACATTATAGCCATCAAAGCAGCACAGAGAAAGCAGCCTTCACCCACACTCACAACCTTTGTAACAAAGCAGTCCATCATTTTTAAGCAGAATTGTTGTATTCAAAGGGAATAAGAAAAGACATGCCATGTAGGCAGGCTGATGAATAGGACTGACAGGGGATGCTGCTATCTGTGTGTTCAGGAAAGGCTACTGTATCGTCGATCATCTCAGAAGGGGGAGAACTCGGATGAGTGGTGGAGCGAATTGGAAGGGAAAGCCGAGATTGGCAGCGGAAACGGTTAGTCAATGTCCATCTCGGGGAGCTTGTTGTCTGTCGTTTCCTGTTTTGTGCCTGTGGAAGCTGCTTTGTCTGGGTTACACGGCGGGCTCGGTTTTTCCTCCTGCCCATTGACTGGCCCATTCTCCGTCTTCTCCTCCTTAGGAGGCTCCACCTTGGGCTTTGGTTTGGACACCACAGGGTTGCAGGATGAATAAAGCTCCTGTAGGAAAGGGAAAAAAAAAAAAAGGAATACATTTTTTCCTCTTACATAAACAGAGTAATGAAAGTATTTACTTTTTTTAAAATTAGGAAATCGTGTTGAACTCCACAACTAATAAAATCTTTTCTTTTTTTGCTGTCATAATGTTTGCTTCCCTCTTTTTGACCTTGCCGTGTAGATGACATTTTTATGTCAAGAAAAAACACTTCCAGTGGTAAGTTAAAGCAGATGTTTCCGATAATTAAATCGTAAAATATCTCTCCGACACATGCAGTTTTTATGACCTTAGTCTTGGCTCTGATCTCCGTAACCTTGACCACTGGGTCCAGCGTGAGGTCCTGGCTGTTCTGCTGGTTCATCTTGCTGTTCATCCAGTCCATGGCATCTTTGACCTGCTTGTCCACCCGGGTCACCTCCAGCTCGTCCAGGTGATTGTACTGCTCTTCCTGCACAGTTAAATATGGCCGATTGTTGAATTTGGTCCATGAAAGTTGAAGTTACATAAAACTAGTGAGAAGGGCTTCCACTGATATTTACCTTTGCTTTGTAGGCTTCAGTGATCTTCATGTACATCTGAATCTGTCTGCCAAGTTCTTCAAATGCTTTCGGTCTCTCCTCGGCCTCCAAGTACCTTTCATGTATAGGCTGACCTATTTTCTGTGGAAAGGAACATTGGATCCCATCACTCTACTGTCCAGCAAAACAGGTAAGTTATTTAAACATGACAGCTAAATGAAGTGAATAACATCCATCTTATTAATCTGTGCAGATTGAAACGCTTCTTTTTGACCGCAATCTTTCTCCATCGTCATCACACGACCGCTTACCTTCAGTTCTGCTAGTTTGTCGATGTAAACTTGTTTCTGTTGGTCCTCTCCGTCCTCATACAGCCAAGCCTCTGTGTCCTCCAGTTTTAATGAAAATGTATCTCGATCCTGAAATTTGTATGAACACATTTTTTTTTAAACGTACTTAAAGTTAAAACATAAACCTGTCGGACATAAACAAGTCCGATCTGTACTCACAGCCTCGTTCACAAACTTCTCCAGGGCTCCGTGCAGCTTATCCCTCATGTCGTACACGTACTCCTCTACATTATTCTTGGCATCGTTTCGCTCCTTCTCAAGCTTGTCCTGCATGATCATCTTCCCCTGGAAGAGACGGTGGATTTCAGCTTCATCTGCTTCAAATGACTTATTTCACCCAGAACCATTAATAAGATCAAGTATAAAAGGAGCTAAATTTTGAACTTAACCTGATGTCAGTCAGTAAAATTATCAGCAGCAAAGCTAGCAGCTACTTTTTATCAATATGTCATTTAAATAGAAAGCTTCAGGAAGGGTTTTCAGAATAAAAAAGTTCATAAGAAAATTTAACCATAAGCTATCAAATGATGGAGAATAATTCCTTTGTTATTAACCAGACAGGAATTCAGCGGGACAAGTGAGCCTTACCAGCACACCGCTCAGACTGTGCGTGTGCGTGCAAGACATTCCTGATGATTTTTAGAGCATTACCTCATTCTCCACAAACATATTAAGTTCCTGACTGGACAGCTGCCACTGCAGTTTGTTCTCTATGGGCAGATCCACCGTCTTCGTTTTTACTTTGGGCTTCTTGGCCTGGGGAGGCTGATCATTCTTCTTCTCCTGCTTAGCGTCCTCTGTCGATGTCTTAAAAAAAACAAAAAACAGAGAGAGAGAGAGACATCAGCTACTCTTTAGGACTTTCATTTCGGTATAAGTTAAAAGTGAGATTTTACTTGGTGGGACAGCTGTGCATAAGAAGCATGTACGGTAAGAAAGTAAGAAAGGAACTCAGTGGCTGTCCATTCAAATGACTCAATGAATTTACAAAACTACCTCTGTTCAACTAAAGAAAAAACTAGTGTGTCTGTAGATGCACAGCTATCTTTGAGAACCAATTTGAGGTTCGCACCTACAGGTAGGGTTTGAAGAAGGTGGGAGTACTTTGGTACTCACTTCAGTCCTCACTTTTAAAGATGCATTTGAACAGCTGAAGTAAATTTAAAGATCAAGGTTGGAGTGATGTCAGTGGAAAAGGAATACATTAGACCGATGCTGGTCCCTACATAGACTGACACACAATGTTTAAGTGTAACTATAAAACAATGTGAGTCATATCTTTCTGATCTTGGTCTTTCTGTAGTTTCCCAGAGACCAACACAACCATGCTGCATGAACCTTCAGTTTTCCTCATTTCCAAGACAGGAATAGTCAATCAAAGACATTCTGATAATATTGAGTCTTTTGCTTAAATAATGAATCTAGCTTTAGATCATTTTCACACTTCAACCCCCCCCTCCCCCCCCCCCATGTAGGCTCATTCAGCAGCTGTCTTGTATCCTGTCTCTTCTCTGAAGTCTCCCCCACCTTTAAGTTACAAGTCAGTTATAAGTCGTCTCAATATCTCTTGCTCTGTTCCTTTCTCAGTCTTTTCCTCGTTTCCTCATTGCAGAATCAGACCATAGTGCCTGGCAAAAATAGCCAATTTGTTGACATCAAGCAGCGACATCTTGCTGAGAAATGCAACGAGTATGCAGAAGCGTCAAAAACTGCAGCTCACCCCTCATCCGCTAGGCAGGATTTTGGCATCATGACATTTTTATGTTATCTAATGTTGAAATCCTTAATAATTAAGGGCGTGTCCTTTTGATTGACAGGTGTCAGATATCCAGCAGCCAGGAGGCAGAGTGTAACACGACCCTGGTTTTTAGCTTTAGCCCACCTACTGGTTAGCTTTGTTAGCTCATTGCTACAGGCAGCTCAGAGTTTGGTGGGTGTTAATCATTAGGCCTCAACTCAGCTCTTCAGAAAGCTGTGGGTCACATGGGGGAAGGTTTGTCTATATTATTTTACAGTCACTGGTTGACATCCAGTAGTTGGTGTAGTTTCATGAGGTAACTGTCTTGTGACACGCTGGGCTGTAAATAACATTTGGGAATCCCGTTTATCAGCCTCTGGATTCTGCGGGGGAATGACGACCCCAGGAATGTACATCATGAAAGCCATTAAAATGAATTTTAAGGTAAGAAACGTTTGTGTGGATTTGCTGAAGAAACATCCGTGACACGCTTAGATGTCTTCCTGCTCTCCTCTTCTTTGTGGTGTGTATTCACCTCCATTTCCTCAGCCTCTGTTTTCTTCTCTTCGTTGTCTCCAGTCGGTTGTTTCTGATCCTCCTGGTCCACCTGCATTTTGTTCTGGTGAACGGTAACAAAACAGAGGATATGCAGGAATGACATGAAGGTAGCATAATGGCCGTTTTTCGGCTGATTATTTTCAATCATGTGGAATCAGATCGCTTCATTCAGATAATGGGAAGGATGTTTGTGTTGAATGTAACAGATTGGAGCAAATCATTTTGGGGTATTTCCGGGTTTGAATTTTCCTGAATTTTCACTTTTTTAATAAGTTGTTAGAGGAATTTCATCTTCAGGCCCTTTTTCTTTTTTCCCTTTTGCTTTTGTAGCTTTTGGAGTCGAGCCATAAAACAATAAATGTGTGTTACTGTGAAGAATCATGTCAGCAAATTTAGTTATTTGATTTCAGTTTCAGTTTGAAGGAAATGGCGACATCTGTCCAAAACAAAATATGCCAAACATGTATTTGCTAAGGAAGAAATATCCAAGGGATGATTAAACCAACAAGGTGTGGCCAAACTGTTAAGGTGTGAGAGGAAAAAAAAACACACCCTTTCTGAGACAAAACCCAAAGCAAACAGTTTCTGTTTCTCACACACACACAACCCTACTTCCCCAGGTCACTTGTGTCTCACACCCTGTGCAAACACACCTCCTCTTCCTTCACTATCTGGTCCGTCTCCATCGGCTCCTCCCCTTCAGTCTGTTTCAGCACCTCTACTAGCGATGCGCTCGACACGCTGAACACGCCGTGCACGTTCACGCGCACTTTCACCTTGACCTTGGCAGAATCGCCGGACGCCTGAGGAACCACATTCTGGATCAGGAACTGGCCTGCAAGACGGAGAGGAAGAGACAAAAGGTGGAAAAGCCGGACAACGCAGAAAATCGCCCTCACATCACAACAAGCTGACGAATGTGTGTGTGCCCTGAGGTTGACATCAGCTGCCTCAAACCAGTTTAAACTGCTCCAAACTTGGAGTAAACAAACCAAACATCGCTAAGTTCTACACCAACTCAGAAAACTGAATTAATATGCTTATTTATGCAGTACCTATAGTGGCGCTTGGGTAGGGAAGCTCCTTGGGATTGTTGTAGTACGCTTCCAGGGCGAAAGGTTCTTTCCGGTAGAAGGTCAGCACTTTTGAGAAAGGAGCTGCATGATTCTTAGGGAACACCTCACAATCGCTGCAGAAACACAAAAGAGAGATGTTATTACTAGAGTCTAATGAATCAGGTTTAATGAGGAAATGCAATCTATCAATTATGGTAACTATATATAAAGTTTAACAATAAATCATTACCATATAAGCCATGTCATTTAAAATGTTCAAAAGGTCCAGAAACGGATTCATATCTAATACAAAGACGATGCATTATTTTCTTTTTTCTTCAGGCATAAAAACTACGTTAAACCTTTTTTTATTTCCTCCACTCGTGCCGAGGTGACACATGTGGACCATACCTCAGACCGTCCTCTGCAGCTGAATTCCATTTTAAGGAAATGGAGTAGGGGACAACATCTGTGATGGAGAACTCTCTGACTTTGAAGGCTGGTGACAGGATGGCGCACTGAGAGGGAAAATAAAAACACAAGTAATAAAAAAAAAAATACAAAAATAATCTATAAATTTCTTTCTTAACCAACAGAATGTCCTGATTACTGTTCACACAGATGAGGAGTTATAACTAGGAATATCTGCATTCCTAAAGACATTTATATTAAATAAAACATCTTATATATAATATATAATTTATATAAAATTATATAATATATAATTTACAAAACATTTACAGAAGAGCCAAATGAGCTTTGCTTCTATTCTACGCTAAAACCAGGCTGAGATTAATTGTGCTGTCCGACAAAATGTTAAAAGTTAGCAAACTAGTCATGACAGGTGAGCCGTACCTGCAGAGCGCAGCCCCTCGCCACAGCCTCGTCTGCGTTCAGGGTGGTGCTCAGCTCTTTGCCGAAGAATTTGCTGATTCGCTCTTTGACGGCCGGGATTCTGGAGGCGCCACCCACAATCTCCACTGCATAGATGTCTTCCTTTTTCAGTTCTGGGTGCAGAAAGCAGGAAACAATGTCACCACTTCGTCTTCAAAAGCTGATCGGGGATAATGTCAGAGGCTTAAAAGTGGTTGATGTAAACCGTAAAGGACACGAGGTTTAATTAAAGCACCGGATGGACAAATGCCAAGAATCAAAGAGAGAAATGGGGTAAGGAACAATCACCGGAGGGCAGAGGAGCTGGCTCAGAACACCTCATGCCTGGATCTAGTCCATGCCAGTGTGAACGTGCTTACGGGGGCTGTCCAGCTGCTGTCCAGCTGCTGTGAAAGCTGTTGCTACTCACTGGTTTGTTCCATGACGCTGCGCAGGGGACCCTCGACGTTGGCCAACAGCTCTGCACACATCTCCTCAAACCGCCCTCTGGGAACAGACGTCATCAATTATTTATAGATATTGTCTCATTCATACACACACTTTGGACAACTCCACATGTGCTGTTAAACTTGTGACATAGAGACTTCACTAAGCTATTAGGCAGGAAATATCTGCTGCCTTTGTCGGCACGCTGTGACCTAAACCAGTCACCAAAGAACACAGCACTTCTTATTATTCCATTAATTGCTTTATTACCTTAAATATTTAAGTAATTCTGCGTCTCACCTGTTTAGTTTACTGGAAACATCAATGTCATTCATGAAGCATTCAATGTTGAGAGGGAGATCGGAGGAGTTGGCGCTCATCAGCTTCTTCAGCTTCTCACACTCCTGGTGGAGACGCACCAGAGCCCGGGGCTTGGACTTCACATCCAGTTTGTACTTCTTTGCAAACTCCTCACAGAAGTGGTTTACCAGGATGTTATCAAAGTCCTTCCCACCGAGGTCAGAATCAAATGCTGTCGCCAGGATCTTCAGGAGGAAAGCAGAGGAAGTGGGTTGATATATTGTATCATACTTAGGGATGAATATCTATGGGCATTGCATTTGAGGTGTACAAACCTTGAGCTTCCCCTTGTTGAAGGCACAAACTGACACCTGGTAACCAGAGTGACCCAAATCCACAAACACCACTATCCTGGGCTTTTCCTCTGGAGCTGGAAGGTCCTGCTTGTAGATCCCATATGCAAGAGTCACTGCAGCAGAACAGGGAGACACATGTTGGATTCAGCTCATCACCGTCCCACCTCTGTAGTTAGTCTGCTGTGTTACACTGAGCAGTAAATAACTTTGGTGTGCCAGGACGCTGCTTTGTTCGGTGATAAAGTTGAATTAATTGAAGTTTACATACATGTAGATGCTGTTACGAGTTTGCAAATGAGTGGGATTCAGATCTATGTAAATCACTGATACATGCATCATTCCTATTACAGATTAATATAATACACTGGTTCATGTACATAATGAACACATAAGCAGAGGTCAGCATGCCTGCAGCAATGCTTTAGCACCGGTGTGACACTGACAGGATTTACAGCTCAGAGCAGGGTATGATTGCTCAGCAGTAGCATATAGCTGAACATAAATATCAGACACTAAATATCACCTGAACGTTATTTCAAAGTGCAGTGGAAAAACCGTGCGCTAATGCTAGCAACGCTGACACTATATACGGGCGAATAAAACAATTCACGTACCTGCAGTGGTCTCATTCATTAGTCGCAGACAGTTGAGGCCTGCAATCTGAGCTGCATCCATGACAGACCTCCTCTCTGTATCAGTGAAATAGCTCGGTACCTGGGAGAGCCAAAATAATGACACCGTGAGTGAACATGAAACATGCAATGAGTCGACAAACGTACAAGTCAACACTCACAGAGTAACAATCAAACATGGACACACACAGCAGCAACAGGAGGTACTAATATTTTTTTTTTACTAACTACTTTAACAGTCAGAAATCTAAGAAAAGTTTTCCAGTTTTCCTCAATGTGAAGGATCAATTTGTAGACCGAGGTTTGAATTTCCTGCCTCACAAAACGTCTGGATAGCATTACCGTATTAGCTAGCAATGATGCCAAAACAAAACCAATCCATGTGGAAAAGATCAGGTGCTAAATTTAGTTACTAGACAAAGTAATAATAACATGTCATCCATCTTCAGGGCTGATGTAAACCGCAGATTTAGGCTTGGTGAAAGTCTGAGTCTCTGGGAGATGTGTTCTCTTACATAACAGGTGCTACTGGTGAATCCGCATACTGAGCTCAAGGAACACTTCCCACTCTTCACGGACAAGGTGTTGGGAGAGGAAATGAAGCTTTCAGGCAAAGACATCTGGTGTGGCGCTTAAAGCTCAGAATGTCACATGAACAGGTGGCCACACATTTATACAGCAATTCTTCTTTAAATATGCTTTTTTTCACATCCAAATTGCTCAAGATGCTAAAGCCTGTCGCTCAAATGTCAGGTCGCGTATGCAATTCAAAGATCAGAAAAAAAACCTGTACATTTAAAGTCAAACATCTGAGAAGTTGAAACAAACATATCAAATTAGACCTGGGCAGGAAGAGATTTTCTGTAGAGAAACTAGACCCAGCACTGATAAATCGCCTGAATGAGTTTTATAGATTTTCAGACAGCCGGATGCTGCGTCTGTCTGCAGGAATGCTTACCGAGATGACGCAGTCCACCACCGGTTTCTTCAGTGCGCTCTCAGCAGTCTCTTTCAGTTTGGTCAGCAGCATCCCGGTTACCTGCTCGATGCTAAACACTTTCTCTTCCTCCATGTACATCACCTACAATTAGGCAAGATTAATGTTAAAGTTGAATTTGTTTCATGACAAGTTTATAAGTCTAACACAGTTTGACTAAATGCAATTTGAAGAATCAATTTCTTATCAAACAAACTTCCATATGACCGGTAATTCCTTAAGGAGGGAGAAAAAGTACGTAAAAGTAATATAATGTGGGGGAACTTTTGATATTTAGTGGGATTTATTAGGCCACAACAGGTCAATGAAATCTTCACGGGTGACCTTTAATTTGCATTGTTCATCCTGAGGATTCACATTAATCATCTCCACAGGATTGCAGCAGCATGCTGGGCTGTGTGTTTGCAGCATGCCAAGCCAAGCGTCATCATTTATGGACTTGGAAGAACTTTGTTATCTATTGGCATTAAAGCTTTTTGTACAGAAGAGAATGTTGTCAATAAAAATCCCTAAAAAAGTGAAAAGAGTATCTTTTTATATAATAAACTAAAGAACCAGGAATCAGATTGGCTGAGAGTCATCTTAGACAAAACATTTACCTTATATAACCTTTCTACATTTCTTTTTTTCCCTTTTCTCTGCATAATAGTATACTAAAATCAAGAGCGGTCTTACCTTTATGCCAGTGGCTCCAGAGGGCATCTGTGCCAGGTGGTACACCAAGTTAGACTTGGCCGACTGGACATAAGTGTCTGTGAAAGCCCTGCCATGGAAGCGCTTGAAGCCCTGCACTGTGTTTTTACAGTTGGTTACCACCTGGGTACGACATCAGAGCAAAAGAGGAGGAAATCAGACACAAAGTTTCACGCTGTGCATTACACATTACACAGGCTTGACCCTGTTACATGTAATTAGATAAGAAATGCATTAAAAGTAAATCAAAGTGGGATGACAGGGGGGCTGTATTTGGCTTTTACCTGGCTCTTTGCAGCAGCTCCAATTGATCGATTTCGTGGTCCAAATGATACAAAAGACCTGGACACAACAAAAGTAAAATGTTAAGAGAGAAAATGAGAGGCTGTTACAAACTTAATTTTGATCAAAGTCCAGACAGACTTAAAGCCACAAGGGACTACATGATGTCATCATACCCACAAATTACTAACATTTCAGGAAACCCCCATTTTAAAACTACAGTTTGCTGTCAGAATCTACGTATTCCAATACCTGTATCGGGTATCCGTCCGATACTATGTGGGTGTGCTTGTACTACGGACTCATAAAAGAAGTATCTGATACTACAGAGTCTGATACCAATCCAAATGATCTCAGTGAAAAAAAACTGATTTGAGGCAGATATGTGTGAATGAAGACACCAAAAACGCTTTATCTTCCCCATTCATTATGATAGCACGATATTTTTCGTTGAAGGCTGGCCACAGGATGAGTCTTTTGATATATCACACAGTGAAGCACTCAGTCGTGGCATCTGGCCTTCTGCTCCACACTCCTTACCACAGAACAGAAATGGGATTTATAAATACTCATATCGGTACTCGGTATCAGCAAGTATTCAAATGCATGTACTTGTACTAGTACTTAGTTTGAAAAATTGAAGCATCGGTGCATCCTTACTGCATCACAAAATTATCAGGCTGTTTGAGAACAAAAGATGATTCCTTGCAGCAAATGTGGTGTTTCAGTTGATATATATCCTGGCATTTCTCATATCTTTTCTGACTCAAAAATATATCTTGCTTAGAATCATCTTACATACAACACCACACATACAAATATATATGAGGGTGTGGTCAGTGTACTTTATATTCTGCTGTGTTGTAAGATAAACATCTCTGTTATGGCTGAATCATGATCTTGATGCCAAGAGATCACAACACCGGCAAAAACAAATGTAAAGTAAAGACAAACAACTGACATCATTTAACAAAAACCCAGAAAATATCCCAAAAACTGTAATATGATTACTCATTTTACAATTACATTATCATTCCTGATCATGTTTAAATAATAACCAAAATACCAAAAATCTGTATTAATTTAAACAGCACTATAGCACAATAATTCTAAACCAGTGTTTCTCAATCCTAGCCTTAGGGAACCACTGCATGTTTTAGAGGTGTCCATACTTCAACACACCTGACTCAATTTAATGGTTCATTTGCAGGCTTACACAGAACATGATGAGCAGTTCATCCTCATCAGGTGTGCAGAAGTTGGAGAGAACTGTAACCTGCAGGATAGTGGTCCCTGAGGACCAGGACTGAGAAACACTGATCTAGACCTTGAAATTATTTATTGAAACAGCTTTTAATGTTTAGCACAAAATCTAACTAAATTGGGCTAGAATATACTATTTTTCCCACTCACCTGAAAATTCAGATATAAAAAAATAACTGGTTAATCTAGTCATATATTCTTTTCCAACTTTAAAGTCAGCAAGGAATACAATTTAAACCTTCAACGCTGGTTACTGGATAGGTTTTCAGACGTTTACAATACTTAAACAACAATGAGAAATTGATTTATATTATAACTAGTAATGCTTGGTGCACTGCAAACCGAAGTACATGTTATGCATTATTCAGTCACGACTTTCACCATTTCATTGATAAATCACTTTTTGTGACAAACACGTGGATAAAAGAAATTATTAGAGAATAAATCTTAGACTATTCTTAAGTTAAACTTTGAAAAATTTTAATATATTTTTAAGATAGCAAGACTTAAAAGAATAATAAGGTAAGATGTATGACAGCATAACACACATCACAAAACGGATGTGCATTTATAAGCCACTGTCTACTTATTACATGTAATAAATCCAGTGTTTCTTTGATATCACATACAAAGTGGTCTAATTTTAGTCTAGCCTATTTATAAAGCCCCTTTGGTAAACCCATTCAAATAAAAGAATATTTATTTGAAATTAAAAAAATAAGAAAAAAACCCAATTAATTTAAACAATGTAAAATGCTACAATGTGCAAAAGATTTATTCATTTGATAAAAATTTCAACCACATTTAAAACCATAAAAGTCTTAAAGGTGCAAATTTTGCTAGAATATTCCAACGAGAGCTCACATGTTTCGTCATCGAACTATAGACGCCTATTTTTGACACGGGGCACACCGGTTGGGCGGACTTTAAGCCTTCCACAGATGGGCAAAATAGCAAGAACAACCCAAGGAAACACCGCCCGGCCATATAGATCGGGTGACCAACGCTCCATATCAAACCATTCAGCCTTTGCCGTTGTTACCGTTAATAAAACAGGGAGCTTAGACGGCTTGCTAGGCTACCGGTGATTTAGAGTTGTGAACTGAATGAGGTGTGTACATTAAAGATTAAGTGAAGATTGTTCCACCTTTGCCACCAATGTAAAAAAATTAACGTTTCAGTGGTTTATACATGCTAAAGGGCTATTTATCGGCGAAAAAAGAAAATAATGACATGAATCTAAGTTCAGCTAGCAGCTGCTAGTCATTAATGCTGCATTCACGTGCATTACCGTAACAACAGTGAGAAAACGATTATAACTTTAGAAGCTATTTTTCCACGAGACCAAACGCAGACGACATGTATTTTTTCTACTTACGGTGTACATCTGTCGCTGTACTCGTTGGCGATTGTCTCAATACCTCCTGCTCGGGCTACAGCTACATAGCAGCTTTGAAAGCCCAAGTCAAATCCCACTACTGACATCTTCTGCGGTACGTCTGTCTTCAAGTGTTAAGGTTATCTAAAGTGCAACTTCAGAACGTAAAGTAAATATATAGCTACAGACAAAACTGTGTAAAAGTCAAGTAAAGTATTGAAACACAATGTTAAGTATAGCCTCTTATTATCATAATCCACACCGCTTACAGACACCGGTGTCTCTGATCTGTGCTGGCAGGCTGCAGCAAGGTGGTCTAAACAACCTCTCGCAGGATCTCTGCGAAATACCGCGAGAATCGAGTAATTCTAGACCTCTCTGGACTTTTCTATAACCATGTGAACGACTGTTCTCGATAACTTGAGATTTTTTGAGAAAAATCCTGAAATTTCTTTTGACTTTCAGTTTTATGTCTTTAATATATGTAACAAAAGGAATTCTACACATAATTAATCAGACTTTCACAATGATTAAACCAGCATGGCAAACAAAAATAGACTGTGATCTATATATGTGATGAAGTCATATTTCAGAGATATATTTTTATTTAAAATAAATAAATAAATGAATGAGCAAATAAAAATGAGATATAGCAGGCGGATTACAGTTACACTTCAGATTAAAAGGAATGTATAAAACAATTAGACAACAATTTTAAGAATTTTTAACAATAATTTCAGTTATTTTTAAGCAACAATAAATCTTACATCCAATTTACGGTTCAGTTCAATACTTTAATATCACGGTTCAATATTTTTTAGTTGCAAATATTCATTTTAATGCTTTTTTTATTTGATTTTTTCGATTAATTACAAATATTTCTCTAATACTTCAATACAGTTTTTTTATCCAGTGATGTAATCTTTTAATCTTTCAAAATGATGAATGGTCTCATTTTGGAGGCGCTCTCTGGGGTAGTTGAGCACAGATCCACAGAGTTTTCAAACTGAACGCATCTTCAGAAGATATATATAAGTTTATAAGTATGTTGGCTTACTGTCATGTTGACTATGATTTATTTATCTATTCATTTACATATTTATTTCTATTTCTAGAATAAAATACCCACTGAACCGGCTGCAACGTGAAATACTTCCTCACTGAGCGCATGTAGGCTACATTCAGGTCAGTTGGTGGCGGTAGAGGCTTCTTTACAATCTCCTGGCAACCTCCAAAGAAACAACCGAAGAAGAGGAAGCAGAAGAACATGGCGACTCCCATGCACAGAATAATAGCCCGGAGACAAGCGTGAGTATTAAATCGTAAATTTTCTAAATAAAGCCGTTAGAAATTAATTTTTTTTCTTCTTCCTTCAATTGGCCAGCGTTGTAAAGCTTAAAAAATGTACGTGTGCTGTAATCCCAAGAAGTCTGAACGTCGTTGTTAACACGATTAAGTTGAGCAAGGATCCCTTGATCATACTGGATAATCATCATCATCATACTGAGTTGGTAAAAGCAAGGCGTTGTAAATACCTATGTTTGTATTTCATTTACAAGATCAGGAAAATTGGACTTGCCAATTTAAAATTAAAATTTAAACCCCAGATAAAGTTGACAAAATAAGTTGCGACGAATGATAACTTCTGGAGTCTTGCAGGGTTGCCAGATATTCTCAATAATTATGCCGTAAAGTCACTTTAACAACTGGGTTATCGATCATCAGTGAGATTGACTTTTACATAAATGACTGAATAACCAGGTTATCATAGCTCCAAGTGCCTTTGTAATGAAAGCATGTGTGAAAACTTAGAAAATCCGAGAAAAGGATCTTCAGCCACAGATGTATGTATTGTATGTATGTCTGTATGTATGTATTTTGGATATGAGCAAATACCTACTGTATTACTGTATAATTGTTAAGGTACATATTATGGAGTGCCATAACATTGTTTCTTCCAGAAAACGATAAGCAAATCTTTAAAAAAACTTTGCAAAGTGCAGAGCATTGCAGAAGAAGTTGGAAGTAATCCTTGCAAAAGGCAGTGGCTAAATCAATTCTTTACTAAAATAATTTCTTTCTTTAAATAGAGTTGTGCTATTGCAAGTAAAGTGTCAGTCTCATCAGCCAGGGGAACCCCTAAAATTCATTTCTTTATTCAGTTTAAAAGGTGTTTTTGGAAAATAATGTTACAGTGCGAGTTTCTAATTCAGCTTTATAACACTCTGTTTATGTATACTGCCTTACATCCCATCTTGAAACAGTTCATGTTAGAAAAGCTCTGATAATTGTCTAATTAAAATTCCTGAATGCACGCCAGTCACACTAGCTTTTGTAAGTAGTATTTGTTTGTTTTTGTTTTTTTTAACGTGGAACTACACTCTGATAAAACATGCGGCATTTTGGAGTCATTGTTTAGAAATTAACTGACTGAATGAACAAGAGAATGTAGCTGCAGCAGCTTCTGTCATGGCATTCTTTTGTTTTTGTTTTGTCTGAAGGCCCTACACTCATTTTTTGCTTAATTACATACAGCGAGGCTAACAAACAAAATGTGCGCTGCCAGAAGTGTTTAGAGATGGGCCACTGGACCTACGAGTGCACAGGGAAACGGAAGTACGTGCACAGACCATCGAGAACGGTCGAGATGAAAAAGAAGTTAAAGGAGATTGAAAGCAAACCTCTCAGCATTACAGGGTAAGATTTCTTCAGCTAATTCATTCTGCAACACCTGATGTGTTTTCGGTTTCTTTTTACTCATCTTTTAATGCTTCTTTTGCACAATACACTCCTGCTGCTTGTATATTTTTCATGAAAAGATTCTCCAAACAAATCAAAGTAAAATGTATTTAATTGATTGCATATTATTGATTTATCGACTAACATTAACAGAGTAAATCTGTGTTAGATCCAGTATCAGCAGAATGAAACGGACTTTGTAGAAATAAGTAAACTTGTAAGGCTCAGTCGGAGTCACCTGCTAAATGTGTGGTTCCCCTGTGGTAACGAGACAAAAAAGCCTGCATCATTTTACTCTTAAAATGGCATAATTAATCAACGATTGATTAACTAATGGTTACGATTTTAATCAATTAAATAATCTTTTAATCGATTAAATGATCTTTTAATCGATTAAATTATCTTTTAATCGATTAAATTATCTTTTAATCGATTATTGAAATGCATCATCATCATAAGGTTTTACAGTCATCTAGTATGAAAAGGCCTTTTGTATTATGGTTAAATGTAACTATTAAAATGCAAACATTTGATTATTGTTAGGCTGATGGCTGAATTCCTGGTTTTCTGTCTATCTATTGACCGTCACACTTTTATTCTAAATCAGTGCAGTCGCATTGCCAAGTTTCAGCTCAGACTGAAAAGTTCTGCATGATGACGCCTGAATTGTTCTTTCGTTAAAGTTGATGAAGTTTCATCAATCAATCAATGAAATGAGACTTTTCCCACATCTTAAAATGTAAACATAAGCTGCACGGAAGCCGGATATATGAGCCGTCTATGATTTATAACCAGGTTTGAAGAAAGCCACCTTCACAACACTGAAAATTCAGAGTTTAGGTACAGATGCCTTGTTGGGTTGAGAGGCATGAAACTGTCTAAACGTGGGAAGTGTTCTTGAATAGACACACTAACCAAGCAAATATTACAGTTACTGATGCACATGTTGAAATAATGATCTTGATTTTACAGGTTTAACTGGGAAATTGTTTCATAACCACTATAGATGCTTAAACAAGACTTAGTCAGATGTATATTTAAAGCAGAAGGGGCTCTAATTCATTGATTACCTTTTCTAAATGAGTGCTCCTTCGAAATGAATAAACCTGAACAAGCTTGTTACTTATTCATTTTTCCCCAAGTTACATCAAAGATGAGCTTATGTTACATGAAACGTGTTTGTCTTTCTTCACAGACCAGGGAGCGAAGGTTCCACTGAGAAGAAACTGAAAAAGAAGTAAGTAATAGATCATTTATACATTGATTAGGAGAATTACTGGTGCTGATGATTTTGAGATTATTTGACCATGATTGCTTCATTTCACACCAAGGCCAAACCCACTGATAAGTAAAAGTTTAGCAGTTAACGGTCTGGTATGTTCCTTTGTTAAATGTGGGTTTAGCCAGTAGAGAAACCACATCTGCTGACTGTTTAAAAAGATGTTTTTGTTCTTTTAAACAAATCATTTGCAACATCAATTCATGATGGGGGATTATTTAGGTCATGTTTACACTGCAGGCCCAAGTAACACGAATGTGACATGAAACTAGTTTGTGTCTAGTCTAAGTCTGATTTCTGTTTACATTACAGTTAGAATGCAACTTGTTTCAGGCCCCAATGTAAACACTCACCAGCCCCAAAGTGGCCAGCATGGGGGTGACATGCGCAGCACCACGGCTGTGCCACCTCTCTGCCTGCTGCCCCCCATCAAGAATATCAGCGCAGCCACTTTGACGTTATTCCAGTGTTAAATGCACCAACTATCATGGGATGTTGGTGCATTTATTTATTACTTATTATTTATGTAAATATAAATATTATTTTGGCTGCAGATGCTCCTTCTGGCCGCACAGGCTTTTCTTTTTTTAGTTAATTGGATCAGATGGGAAGGGGTTCAAAGGAGAAACTTATCGCAATTTTATAAACGTTATTCGTGTTTACTGAGGTTAAAAACAGCTGTTTAGAAGTTATACCTAAGGCAGAGCGGCTACAGCTGCTGCAGCACCGGGTTGCTGCTGCTCATGGATGAGCTGCTGTGTGAAATCATTCCTGTATCAGAGATCCGAAGAGCCCATGACTACAAGACCTGTATTATTCCAGATATAATTCACTTCAGTACCGTCAATAAAAACATTATTTGCCGAGACCTGAGCTGAAAGTTATAACTGATGGGGCGTC
>JAVQJG010020557.1:0-15263 GCA_036024015.1 Craterocephalus amniculus | reverse complement strand
GCAGACAATGCCTTATTTAGAGGACGAGCGTCTCTTGCCCCGATAGCTCCCATTATATGGACGTATGCCGCTCGTGTGTGGATATAAAATATTTTCTGATGTAGTTCGAGTTGCACTACGACTGTCTGGGTGAGTAAATAGATCATATAGCATGCTACAACATAAGTACAGGTTGAAAAATACCGAACTTCCCCTTTAAGATTTGAAGGGACTAGCATGCTTTTCCTTCCACAGTGTCATACCATAAAAAGAACAAACCTGCAATCTGGAGTAATTTCACTGTAAAAATCGAGGATGCGAGCCAGCTGGACCCCATGCTGCTCTGCATAAAGAAATGTGATTTATCACTTGGGATATATCAGGTAAGAGATTACTGAGGAAACTTTGGTCCCACTCAACTTTATGCTGTTAAATCCACAGATATCACTCAAACCTTTACTATGTAAAAAAGAAGCCATACTGTATGTTAACCTTGTCCGTGGAGACATTTGTTATGCACCATAACAAAGACGATAAGTCCTGGCTGTGTGATGGCATGGGGTTGTAGCTCATTTACACCTTGGTGATTTTCACACTTCGGGGTCCCTGAACGACAGCTATGCATCCTGTCTCTTCTTTAAACTCTCCCCAGCAAGGAAAAGTCAGTGCAATGCTGGCTCTCTTTTCATGTCATTTTCTCTTTTCCTATATTGATTCCTCCAATAATTTCCTCATGTGTTCATTACATTCCAAAAAAAGTTGTGAGATGTGGATTTTCAGGCTTGCAGCAGCTTCAGGAATATAATATGTCACTGTACCACCAAAATATATCAAACACTGAGTTTAAAGTTGAAAACGTGCAGTTTGGATTTCAGAAAGTTTATTGATATTTAAGATCAACATTTAATGTCTCATTTCTTTCAGTATTGTCCAAACATTTAACAACATAAACCCCAAAACACACTCTATATACATGGAAAAGGCACAGCTGCAGAAGAAAGGGGTAGCTACTTGCTACAGATGCTGGACAGGACTGAGAAAGGAATATGTAGAGAATTTGAAATGAAAATGTGACTAAAACCCTGTATGCCTTAAACATTTGCAAGAAGAAGGCGGGTGAAAATAACCAGTGAATTAAAAGGACGAGGACATGATCTTAGAATTTGGCTGTAGGTTCTTTTCTGTTTTTTTCTTACCTTTTTGGTCATTTTGAATCAGTTGGAAAATATGTAACTTTGCCTATGATATCTCAGTTATCTTTCAGTTCATGTCCATTGGCGATTCAGTGCTCTCTTGTTCGCTTTTTAATATGACTAATATAATATGACTAATAATATGACTATTTAACTGGCAATGCCCGAACATTTGAATGCCAGGGTTCACATAACATTTCCCAGCTTTTCGCCTTTATTATTACAGACTATGTCAAGGGGATAAACAGCTCCTTGCTAATAAGAAAATGCAATGTTCAGTGTCTGACTTGAACTGAAGGGAAGGAATGGGGAATACATTAAAAGAGGAAGGAAATGGAGATAGTTGATATTACATTGGAATCAAGCACTAATGAGAACAAGGCATCAATATGCATGCGGATAGAAATTTCAATAAACATAAGAAAAGTCTCAGTTAAATGTTTCTGTACTTATTTCTAACCGTTTCTATCATCCACCCATGAAGCCTACTTATATGTTCTTACATATCAGCAACATTAAACAGGAAAAATACAATCTTTACATTCAGCTTATAACAATTTATTCTTTTCAACTCAAGACATAAAAGCACTTCTGATTGTTTTAATCAATAATTACTGTAACAAAGCAGTCTCCATGTAATAAAGTGTCAAAGCTAGGACAAACCACTAAGGCACAAAAAGGTCTGCTACAAACTGAGCTGAAATAACTTTTACTATTAAAATAAAAAAAGTTCTACTTTTAAAAACACTATTTGTCCTTTATATATGCAGGAAAACTCTTTTCAAGCAAGTACAGGTAACTTTTACCGTGTAGCCTTGACAGTATGACTACTGCAGCATCCATTAAATTCACAATGAGTATTTCTTATGTATTCATGGAACAGAGCGAGTTTAATGTGACAAGATACTGTAAACTCTACTTTTAGGTTCAAGTGCTTATGGACAGTTTTATCAATTACTAATAATTGCCTTGCTTCCTCTTTATGGTTTTTGCACATTATGTGGTCATCAAAATGATTCTGTTTTGTGTAGTTAGAAAGCAATGCTGACAAAAGCAAAGCGCTCAAAGCATTTTCTATGCAAATATATTGATGAAAATCAAATGCAATGCTTCCAAACTTTCTGTTTTTGTTTGCTTTCTACCCTTTCTTCTTCTCTTAACGATCCATTTCCCCCGCTCCTTCTCTCTGGTCTGTGTTGTACTCTTGTCTTTGTGTTTACAGTTTGCAGAGCTTTCTTTACCCCTTTCTTTTCTTCCTTTTTCTCCACTCCTGACCAAACTTCGGTGCATGCAGTAGAACTGCTCATTGAGCCATTTGCACCACAACCGCCTTCCAGGCTCTGTCCTTGTCAAAATCCTGCAGCGTTCCATTGGATGCTTGGTGCTGAAAGAGCCAAACAGGAAGGAGGACAGAGATGATGCGTGAGCTTGAGCAGCACAGTTTCCCCTTAGCATGCATGACTTGCTCATTAAATTTAATGTAGTCATGTTTGAAATGCATTTTAATGCTCTACAGCTGGTGAGAACATCTGGAGCTGAAAAACATGTCTAAAATGAGTGAATTTACTTATGTCTTTTGTAGGAGATGAAGAAAATAACCTGACATAACATTAATGTCTTCTTCTCTAGACTTTTATGCCTCCTGCTCCTTGTTTACTCCTGCCATACCTCGCTGTAATGGGTTGTGGCTTGCATGCTGTCATCACACTCTGGGGCTCCCATGCGGAGCAGACTCTTGTATGTGGCACAGTGCAACACAGTGGCTGAAGTAAGAACTGCTTGCACCAGCAGCAGCACCATCAGAATCAGCAGCAGGATGTCGTAGGATTGCTGTGACACACAGATACATGTGTACGAACGTTGAGTCACTACCACTGCTTTTCAAATATTTGCTTCACAGCCGACTGGAAGTCAAGATTGGATGGGTAACATTTAGAAATCCGCACGCACTTTCACCTAATTAAATTCACCTTGGCTGTAGGCACATCATAAAGGAATATTTCAATAAAGCTGATCACACTGCAAGAGAGGAAGCCGGAGGCTGAAAAGAGGAGGGGAGACGTCACGCTGCTGATAGCAATAAGCACCTCCACCTGGGAAACACCACAAAGACAAAGAAAAAGATGCATTATATAAGGCTAAGTGTGTTCTACTTTCACTGAGGTATCGGGCCTCATTAGCTTGTGAGAACTTTTTGTTTTTATAATTATCATTAGTGATGCTAGGTGATGCCATTTTCAGAGCTTTATAAAATTACTATCTCATTATATTCTGACTCAGCAATAAGCAGCTGCTTAGCACTCTGAGAGATAAATGAGCTGATGCAATACAAAAAGCCACTATAATAAGACAGAAACATGTTTCCTCAATGTATTTTGCAGTTCGTAAATAGCTGGAAGAAGTATTGGAGCTCATTTTAACACATGGAAGAATAAAAGAAAGCTGCTTTACAAAACACTGTTATAAGACTGGTAGAAAAAGATCGTGGAAACCCCTGATGGATTGTATTATCTGCAGGAACATTTTGGTCCTCTGCTCTGCTATGCAATCATTCCTTTGCAGTTATTAACATCATGGAGGAAAAAAACTTTCACCATCCTCAACACAGAACAGCATCTGGAATTTGCAAATGACCACATAATCAGTAATTGCATCTGTAAATAAATCAAATTTGTAGGCTGTTATTACAAACATTGCATGTTAAAACAGAAAGAAAAGCAAGGTGAAGGAGTTGGTTTTTATAACGTAATAATGACTCTAAAGATCCCTCAAATCCTTAATAGGTGTAATTTGAAGGTGTAGCCATCGCCCTTGGAGTTTCTGTCGTCAAATAAGACCTTACAGTAAATACAATGTGTATCCAGCTAAAAATTCCCTAACTGTAGAATCTGCAAAAGTTTTTTTTCTGCAACATAATGCCACTTTTGGTGAGTTTTTTTTTACTTTCATTGTCTTTCTTTATTTAATTTATTCATTTTGGATTCCTGCAGTTCATGGTCAGGGGTATGATGAAGCCCCTTTCAGCTGTCACAGCGCAAGATTCAGAATACTTCCTGGACTGGTTGGCAGTTCAGCAAAGAGACAAACAACCGTGCACACTAACACCTATGTAAAATGACCTAACATTTTTGGACTTTGGGAAGAGGCTGGACTGAAAACCTACTAAGGCTCAACCAGGACATAAAAACTGAGACCTGATCTGCAACTTTTGTGCCATCAGGTGACAAACCACCACTGTTATTTTAAACTGTAAAAGTCTGAGGTAGCAAATACCTTGCTTCAGTTGTAACACACATTTCTAACCTTTGGTTGCAGTCAGTTCACAGGAATGGGCATTTTGACTACATGTACCTTTGTCCATTATGTGTGTGTGTATAATGCTGATAAAACTCTGCAAAGAGTAAAGAAAAGCTGGATAGATTATATATTGTGTGGGTGAATGTGGCTTGTAGTTCAAACCACTTTAAATGGCACACAAAAATAATAATTAATAAAATAGTCTCATTTACATGTGAAAGTCATTTGTACTCACCAGACATTTGTTGGGGTATTCTGACACAACATGACTGGCAATAGCGCTGGGAAAACACTGTAATGGATTAAATAAAAGGTTTAGTGATCAGGCCATTAACTGATGGCATCTAAGAACGTTCAACTCTGAGAAGTCATGTGAAACAGTAGAAAAATGGTTGACCTACAGCCACAAGGATCCAGAAGAATGTGACCGACAAGTAGGGACCAGGCAGCAGCGCGTCCATGTTGAGGGCAATAATGCCTCCAAATACCGCAGAGATGCCCACGATCACTTCAATGACCTTTCAGGGACATAAGTTAGCAATTCAGCAGCAGACACATTGCAAAACGAGAGCCATATCATCTGCAGACAAAGCTGGAAACTTCTACTCACAGAATATGCCTTTAGGAGTCGAGTCGGAAACACTGCGGGTTTAACCACCACAGGCCTGTCATACATCACAGACTGGAAGATAGATGGAAAGATTGAGAGGGGTAGGGATGGAGGAATGAAAGCAATATGGAGAGTAAGAGCGAGGAGGCATCAAGTTGAGGAACAAAAGCAATCAATCACACACACACACACACACACACACACACACACACACACACACACACACACACACACACACACACACACACACACACCTTCCTGTGGCAGCAGCAGTCCTCTGCAGAGCGAGCTGACAGGATGACAGTGCTGGCCATCAACACCTCCAGTAAAATCATCAAAATGAGGTTAAAGTTTATCTAAAAACAGACAGAAAGGAAGAAAAGGGACAAAATTACTGAAGAAAGGAAAGAAAGGAAATGCTTCTGAACATCTTCTGGGTCTTCTTATACAGGATGAATTTACATTGACAGCAGAAGGATTTAAGACCAGTTTACAGCCAAACCACACCAGGCAGGTGGTCGTCACTGCAAATGTCGATACATAGACCACCTGGAAGTCTGACACCTGTTAAAAACATGAAAACAACATTACTACACCTCTTTGGCAGACTTTAATTAAAAACACGGTTGTCTCTTTTGCTTTTGGTGTGCTTATTGTTTACTCACTGCAACATGTCTGTTCTTGGCAATAGCAAAACTAGCTATTGCTGCAGGAATGCCCTGTGAAGAGCATCAATAGATAAGCTGCAGAATTGATCCTTTAAGCAGATACTGCCTGAAAACTGCACAACATCCATTCTGCTAAGAGGACCTAATTAAAATTATGTCAATATGCTTTCAGGTAGAGGAATTATGAGTATATGAATGCAAAAGCAAATGTGATTACTTGATGGTCACTTACCGAGCCTGCAGCACAGCGCAGGTAGTCCATGGCAACAGGAAACACATTTCCCAGGTATAGAGAAAAACCTGATGCAATGAGGAGGCTGCCCTGAGGACACACACATATGGAGGCATACATGCACACATTTACAGGCACTCGTGCATTCAACAGGTAGAAAAGAATAAGAATTTCTCCCACACACAGACAATTCAGGAGAAATGAGTCATAACTAATAAAACTTTTTATCTGTTTTATCACCCAGAGACCCTTGTTTTATAATCTTCATGTAGAGGCACAAAGCAGGATTTTCTATTGCCACGTTTTAAAATTTCCAGAATGGGAACTTATATCAGAAAAAAATTCGTCCCAACCTGTAAATTTTCTTGTGTTGGACTAAAAAGTTAAATCCTGTAATGTGTCTCCTTTGTTTCGATGGTTTTATCTCTCACCCCTATGAGGACACTGTAGAGCCAGGCCCTGTAGCTGAAGCAGGGGTGTTTTAGCGGCTCCGGCTGGGCCAGCTGCAGGTCACTGGCCCTCACGTCCACCGTGTAGCTGTCCCTCTCAGGCCTGTCCCTGTCTGGCCTTCTCTCTGCTCCCCGCCGTCCCAGCGTCCCATTGCCTCTTTCCAAAGTGGGCATGTGGCTGTAGGTGAACTCCTCTCTGGCTGAAATCTCCTCACGCTGCATCGTTGAAACAGCTGCTGGGTAACTTCAGAAAAAAAGAAAATACATGTTTCACTTAATACACAAAGTGAAATCAGACTTAATCATAAATGATTTTACTTTAGCTTATAGAAAAAATGAACCACGGGGAATTTCTTTCGAATGGAAGATCAGAATCAGAGCAGTCCAACATGGAAACCTATGAAAAAAAACATTTAACTGTGGAAATACTGCTACTAATCATGCCAGACCTTGTTTGTTCAGGCAAAAAAACAAGTTTTAACTTTTTTCCCAACATTTCCAGTTCTACACACACCCTCAGACTCACCTGTTTATCTGAATCTCCTCAGTTATTTTCCAACAAAAGGGTCCTAAACAACTCCTTCCAAAACATGCAAGGCAGATTATTCATCTGTAGCTTCTGCTCCCCATCTCTCTCCTACTCACTTTTACTCTTTTTTCACCCACCTTTTTCTCCTTCCCTCTCTCTGTCTCTCTCTCTCTCTCTCTCTTCCCTCTGTGCGATGTTTCTCAGAAGCAGCTCTGAAAAGTTTTTGGAGCCCTTCAAAGCGTGGAGCTAAAACACATGGCTCTTGTGCTGCCAGCCTTCTCTGTGCCAAAGGGAGAGCGCCTGTGCATGACAACAAGGGGAGGATGAAGGGGCTCGCGCTGGGGGCAGAGTTAGGGCAAACACCCTCTTTTCCACCACCACCACCATCTCCCCCTGTTTTGCTCATGCAGACACACATGCACATCAACCTACTCAGAAAACTGAACAATAGGCCTTCAGAGCCGAGCGCAGGGCAACACGGAATGTTTCCACTTCACAGAAATAAGGATTTCATATAAACCCCATCGGGCACTGCGTCAAATAGTGTTTGTGTTTGTCCCCCTGGTTCAGCCCCCACTCACAGCCTCCACTGGTGTTACTTAGTGCTTTACTTGCAGTTCACAGTTCAGTTAATTAAGATGCCCTGCAGTGCTTTAGAAAAAGAGGCAGCAGGGACATTTTCATGGGTTCATCACATGGTCTCTTGTCTGACACAGTTAATCTGATGATGGATCATTTCTGCTTCAAACACAGCTATCCAGGAGGAAATCCCCCTGCAGGATGACGCCTTCTGACTGGTCCGGCTGGATAGAAGCGGCTACATGTACGTGACCCTCAGGATTCCTTTCACTGTCCAACACCGCACAGCATTCCCGGTTCAGCATTGTTCCTGGGCGGCTGTAACCATGGCAACTCCTTAACAACTATTGTCACAGCGTCTCTCAGTTGCAAATACCATGCACGCTCTGAGAGAGGCAGGAATTCTGCAACAGTCTGAGAGCTCCAAAGGGGATCTGTGGCGCACTGATCACGTTAACACAACAACGACGTCATGATTCGATTAGGACAACTTGCCATTTCATGGGTATCAATGAAAATCTAAAAGGCGAAAAAATCCTGAGTGTTGTGCTGCTGGTGACATTTCTGTCTCCGAATATCAGTATCAGTGAAATGAATATCAGTGTTGTATTTGTGTGGCAGGTTAGAAGCCTCCAGCAAAAACAATAAAAAGCTTGTAATTGTGCTGCGAATGCTTGAGCGGCCATTTTAAACCAATGCACTACATGCCTGTCTGGGAAGTGGGAGAGGAATTCTCCTCAGCAGCATCTTATTGACAGCAGCTGCACTGACCACACAGATAGTGTTCACAGCTGTGCTTTTACTCTGTTTTTACACAAGGGATTTGAAAGAAACAAGGCTCTGATTGTTCTCGCCGCCCTCGTTTCACTCCCTCTGTATGCTTCCCTTTCCAAGGTGTATTCCTGAAAGTCTAGATGTTGTTGTCTCTTTTATTTGTATGCAGCTTTTTGTGTCTTTTATTTTTTCTGATGGTTGGTGATCTTACATGATAGAGAAACCCAGATTGTTAGAGGGATGGGTGAATTAACTAAACTTAGCCCAAGAATGAAAGCAGTTTATGTTTGGTTCTTTATGTCGTAGCTGTAAAAATACCTTTAAATTCTTCTAATACTGATGGAAAACCCATTTATTTGTTTTTCCTTTTTATTTGTAAGAAAAATGAAATGGTGGGATGAGCAGCAGAGTAGAGTTTGTGGGTAAAAGCTTCTCTGCCCAAGCCAATCATCTTATTCTCAAATTAATTCTTTGGTGTACTTTTACCTTACTGATGTATCAGAACAGTTTTTGTTGCAGTAAAAGATAAACTGCAGTTGTGACTGGTCAGACATAAGTGTTTACTGAATCTACAGTAAAGATTGCAGCCTAGATTAGTATACATGTCCAATTTTCAATAATCTTAGCTAGCTTCAAATAGTGTATAAAATGTGTAGGTATTTGGTTAGTTCAACCGGTTAAGTGAATAAATTGCCATATACTTTGTTTCTACAGACTTCAATCACCCAATAAATGATAATCCACGAGAGTCACAAGCGGAAAAAGCTGTTTAGTATTGGCAGAAAAGATTTGGCAAGTAATTCATGGATATAACCCACATTGCTCAACCCTGCAGGTCATCTAAATGCAATTCCCTGATAAATAAAAAGCAACAAACAGGCTTTGAATCAGAATTCCTTCATAGTCATTGTACAAGTACCATAAAATTGAATAGTGCAATCCTTACGGTGCTTAGTAAATAACATTAAAAAGCATTTTAGTGCCTATTGAATGAAAGAATTATAGATCTATGAATACCAGAACTGATCATTTTCATATATGTTGTGTCAGATGGCGTTTGTCATGTCTGGGATGCTGGTTTCAAATAACCAAACCAAATATGAGGGTATTCATTTGTGTTCATATCTGCACAGAGCAGAGGAAGACTCTGCGGCTGGAAGGTGGGGGGGCAGATGAGGGAACCCAAACATCAAAGATAAAGTGTAAACTGTTATCACAAAGTGCCACAAAACCATTTGGCAGAGTGATTAGCATTTTAAAAGTGAATCTAAGGTAAATGTCAACGGCTGAAATCTGTCAAACCAATGCCAACTCTGCACTGATGCATTCGCTCTTGTTTACCACTGTTGGAAGGGGAATGCTGACTCTGCATTTTACAGCCCATAGTACCTCTTCACATACAGTACTGACACTTTTTGCAGTGCATGACCCAGAAGTCAATCCAGGCACAATGTTCACTTCTGCTTGTTGGATGTGACACACATGTAGGACCCTTCTTCATGTCCCTCACTTTCCCCCGTCTCCTGCATTTAACATTCTGTAAAGTGGAAACACTCTGGAAAAAGACAAACTGTAATCAGCATTGTCCAGTTACAGTTATCACAGCTTAACTAAAAAGCCGTGGGATTCTGATGAGCTTTAAGGCTCTTTCTTCGTTAGAATCCAGTCTCCAGAGAAATTAAAAACTGAACAGGGCTTGAGAGGCAAAGAGAGAAAAAAAGAACTATCAAACAAGGATACCTTTGTGGTACTAAACTTAAACTCTGCAGATTTACGTGTTACATGGTGCATTTGAGATGAGGGCTCAATTTAATTGGTTTAATTTATTATCTTTTTGTTATTTTTATCCACACACTACAAAGTTTGCTTTTAGTGAGCATTTCTACCCTCCGCTGTTATTTCATTAAAGATAAGTGAATACTATTTTGCAGAGTAATGTGGAGCAGCAGAGAGCAGTCATCTTACACTCATTTAATTAATTTTGCTTTTCAGTAGCTTAGTAACAGCTTCCATGTTTCTCTCTGCTTTCAGCTGGGTTTGTGTGCGTCTTTTTGGCACCTCTCAATGTGTCAGTGAGTCGCTGAAGAAAACATCAGGTGAAAAATGGTCTGTCTCTTGCTCGTTGCCCTGGCTCAATCATTCGCACTGAGACTTTGTGCTGCTGCTGATGCTGCTCTCTCTACTTGGTTCTCAATTAAAACAGCCAATATTGTAGCTGTGAGTGAACACACTCAAAACTCTTCAAACCCATGGGAAAAGGAGATCTAAGTAAAATAAATTTATAAAAAACTTCTGAGTACTGACATCCTTTTTCTGTTCAAAGATTTCCACCAGTAGCTTGTTCGGTTGTTTACAAAAACAAACTATTTGACTTATTCTCACTACAAGCAGCTAATTACAAAAACGGTTCCAGATAACTATCCTTGATACCATTTGCATTTTGCTTAATGTTTTTCCTTTTTTGCATTTAACTCAATCCCTGGTATAATTTGATTTGTTAATATGTTAGAATTTAGCATGGATTAAATCTTCATCCATGAATGATAATGATATAAGATGAACATGTACAGTATGCTTACAGCAATGATAAGCCCACCACCTGCTTTCATATCAAATATGAAGCTACCTATCTGTTTAAAGTTACAGCCACCATGTAAATTCACATGCTGAGGGCTGAAGGAGTGCTGGAGTGTGCAAACCCATAAGAGCTGTTTGCAGGTTTTTGGTACCTGAGTTCTGCAAATATATCCTTTACATATAGTTCCATAATAAGATAAAGTTTTAGGTAGGTGTCATTTCACAGCCCTGAACCGAACCACCCAAAAACCACTTTATCCTGTTTATTTATTAAGTTTCTGACAGATGATAGAATAAAGTCAGAACCCATTGTAACTGTTATGAAAACCATAGGTAGCTACACACTAGCTTATTGTTAGTAAAATACAATAATATCATCTGTGGAGTTCCTATGAATAGATTATCTGTTAGTGCTAATAAAGGCGCCATAGCTCTTGCTGAAAATCACAAATCTTATGACAATCGTTGATTAGTTATACACACTGGCTTGTGTTGTTTTGATATTTTTTATTAACATTTTGTTAATGTTAGGAATCGAGTGGGATTTCTGTGGACTGCCTTGGAGTGTGCATCGTTGGGTGCCACATTAAACCACCTACCAGCTGAGATCTAACCTTCTGCTGCAGAGAACCCAACAGCAGCTGCACAAATGTCACATCAAACAGACTTAAAGCTAGCTCCTGTATTTTATAAAGAGACTACACCAGATGCATGTAAAAGCAAATTCATAGTCTTTATACAGTAGTAATCTTTATAGAGGAAAGCTCAAGTCACACATTTTTCACAATCTCTGGAAAACAGCTGATAGCATAATGTTCCCAGTTCAGGACTAAACAGGCCTGGAGCCTTTCAGAAAACAAAGTAATGACATCATTTAACTGTGACACATAAATAGTGAGCCATGCGAACAACAAAAAACTATTCTCAAGTGTGAAAGCAGCTCCTTATAACATAATTTTCAACAGTTGAAACAGAAAAAAAACAAGCAACCTCTCCGACATGCAACAGACAAATAAGATGAGCTTTTCTGTTTTTACAACAATATCCAACATTAAAGACACATGAGAAAAATATGTGGATATATACATTAACTTACATTATCAATATCTCTGTTTTTTTATTAACAAAATGTACATTGCAGTGGAGGAAGTAAAAGTCCACTTTCCGACCAAGTTGTCAACATCACACGCTTCAGTCACATTACAGTTTGTCTTGTTTGGCTTTAAGAGTTTTTAGCAAAGATCTGACTGACAAAGTACAAATTGCCTCGTCTGTACAAGTCCAAATGTTTCCACAAGTACACAACATGAGACAGTGGTTCCCCCTCACTGATGGCTTATCACATTATTTTGCTGTTGCCTATTAAACCGTGTATTTAGGAGCTCTGACATTTGTGTTGTCCATGTCAGAATTCCTGTGTTTCTGTTTTTCAGCCTATATTTAGTTCAATGCAAGTGTACTACTTAACTGAGAAGTTCTTTGTTGGACAAGGGACATTGTTACAGCAATATATGTTACTGGCAAGTTGAGCCATAATTCAGCTACCACATGACAGTGGTGTTAGTAGACATATATCAACAAGGCAGACAGACAGACTTGTAACCATCCGTTCTAAGATAATAAGAAGCATATTAGCAATTAATGAGTTTCACAGAGACAAAAAATTATCAACATGGCCGGCCCATAATCCTCATTTTCTTTTTGACCCGGAAGTGATCCATCATGCTTGTCATGACAGTGTTGTGTCTCTGATCTCCCTCTGATGAATAATCACTGGCCCTGGGTTCAGGAAGGTCAGGGGTTCAGACAATGGATCCCTTGGAGGAGGACAGGTGGATGGACTGGATGCGAATGGCCAGGGTTTTCTCCAGAGCTTGCAGGATGTCAGAGCCAGGGCTTTCAGGTGGTGCGTCATACAGCAGCTGCTTGAATGGCTCCAACTCAATCAGGATTACCATGTTCTTCAGGAAGTAGCCCTCTATGTAGGACGCAAGGTCTGTAGCATCAAGAAACTGGGAAGAAATTGGAAGAAGTGATACGATATTCAGATTTGCTCATTTTAACCTCATTCTATTCAAAATGTAATTTTCTAGCTACGTATATGTGATTGGAATTGTGTAAAACTTTATTACTATGTATATACACAAGTTCACATGGCACAGACAACATAAAAAAGACATTTTGTTCACATTAAAAGCATACATGCTGTCACACCAGTGTTTCGGTTTAGAAGTCTTTAAAGTACCTTTGTATGGTTGTAGATCTCAACACAAGTATCTGTGTTGATGTTCTTGGAGCAGATTATCTCACAGTGCCTCTGCAGCGCTTCCAGCTGGAAAAACTTGGCTGCAGATAAGAGCTAAACAAAGCTGCAGAATTAACTTCAGATCTTCATTTCATTTTACTGAAGATAGTGTTGCATGGATTGAACTTTCATTCATGCTTTTTTAGGTCAAACAAATGCATTAGTAAACATAACCTAATGTTATATAACCTTCTTTTCTTCTTCTTACATATTTATTTTACAAAATCTAAAAGGTTGACCCATAATTTGCATTTATATTTTATACGCTATTAATCGTGATTATAGTTTCATGAAAAAAAACAAAAAAACAACAACATCTGAAACAGTTGTGGAAATAAATGTTTCCAGTGTGGACAAGTCGATATTTTAATAACAGAATAAATGTTGTTGAGTTGCTGGAGAAGTTTTGTTAATAAACTTACTTCCATGACATCGGTGTTCCTGATGTGCAGAGCGTCTGTGCCTCCACAGTACAGATACTGCATCACCAGCTGAAAAGAAGAAGAACACAGGGCACAAATAGATAAAGCAACAAGTGTGAATATGTGGCTGAAGTGAATCTGTAAAAGATTTTATATTAGTGTTTTTGTTACCTGAAAGATGTGATATTTGACATTGCTGATTTCAATGCAGGTGTTTTCACCACAAGGTCTGTTTGCTAGAAGAGTTTTAAACCTTGTGAGGCAGAAAAAAGAAGTTATTAGTTTTCATTGGTAACATGATATACAGGTGGAATAAGGACATAAGGATGGAGAAAGTGAAATCAGGTTGGAGTCAAAGCCCACTGTCCTTAAAGAGTCATCACATTCAGGCTGTAATTTAGTAAAAATGATCACTTAGCATTCATTAAGAAAAGTGGTATTAACATACCTGTTGGATGCAGTGAAGAGCAGGACTTTGTGGGCATAAAAAGGCTTCCCCTCCACCAAAAAGGTCATGTCAGACATCTCTTTATTATTCAGGAAATGAGGATCTAAAAGACAGAAGAAAGGAAAAGTTGGATGTTTTTTTGTTAATTAGTTTATATATAAAAAAAAAAAAACCATTTAAAGTGAAAGACTTAGCCTCATTATTCTAGATGTTTCAGCCTGGTTGGGTAATAATACAACATCTGTTACAGTTTATAAACACTAGATGGCGTGCTGAACTCTTTCTAATTACAGTAATGGCATTAGGAGGTGGCTCAAATTTCTACTAGGGGATTGTGAAGAGAGATGTATATCTATGCTCATCTAATGCTTGACGTTTGTCTGTTCAGAGTAAACAAAATGACATGATGAAGACAGAGGCTTACCCAGACGTGATGACTGCTTCCTCTTGATCTCTGTCAGTTTGGGGATGGGGTAAGGGCCATAACACTGGGTGAAGATCGCAGACAGCTGCTGGCTGATCACTTCATTCTGATAACACACAAGCAGAGTAAAGAAAGAGGGTGAAGAGAGCCCTCCTTGACAGTAAAGTCATGCATAAAGAAAGTATGAATCTTGCATACAGAATGAGTCCACGTTATGCAAAAAGCAAACACAACACGCAGCTCATCTTTCCTTCACAAGCAACGTTAATATCAGCCCGGTGAGAGGTTGAACCTCTGCAACATTCATCTCGCTGCAGCAGCTGCTGCGATAAACCTCATAGTCACAGATGTGTCACATCTTTAAAAGGAGATCAGAGGAATATTAGACTCATTCCTTACATCTAGATTTCCTCAGTACACCATAATGGAAGCTGAGTGACAACTTATGCAGCTGAAGGAGTGTGAGAAACGAAGAAAGACCTGAGAAAAGAAGGTCTTACCTTTCTTCATTCCCACTTTTCTGAGGTTGTGTTTGAGTGTCTGTGTGCCCCTTATGCGTATTCAGGCTGTTTGTTTTCACTGAAGCATGGCAGCAGCAAATATCCATTATCAGCCACTTATTCCACCGCAGGAAAAAATAAGCATTTATGAAAGTGCTTTCACATTTTATTGTGATGTGATACGATAGATAGATAGATAGATAGATAGATAGATAGATAGATAGATAGATAGATAGATAGATAGATAGATAGATAGATAGATAGATAGATAGATAGA
>JAVQJG010020553.1:0-15945 GCA_036024015.1 Craterocephalus amniculus | reverse complement strand
CTGTCTGGGTGAGTAAATGATCATATAGCATGCTACAACATAGGTACAGGTTGAAGTTCTCCTTTAAGATCATGGCCAAGTTACATGAACTACAGCATTCCCTTTAGAGTACTCTGGTAAACTAGTCTGACTAAATAATTTTGTAAAATAGGAAATCATTCGGGAACCAAAATATGAGGGAAGTGAATATATTACTTGATTCTTCCTGTAAATGCTGTTTAAAATAAAAACATATTTCTCTGATTAGCAGAGGGGTTTTAGTGAAATTAGTTCAAAGAAAGAAGAGAAAAGAAGCACTTCAGGCATCTACTATAGAGTTTAACAAAGACGCCATAAGTCTAAAGTGATAATTGAGCAGGATATCAATAATGTATTGCTGCTTCCATTGTTACCGAAAAGCAATAACAAATCTTTCTTTGTTCATGCAGAATGTGGCCATTGTTTAACTGTGTTTGTCAGCAGTATCAGCTCCCCACACAGGCTCCTACAGAGCACAGACCCAGAGATAGTTTTCCCTCTTAGCATTACTGAATACAAACACACTGTTTTCCAGAGAATTTAAAAGATCTCCATGTGTAAATTCAGAGTATGAGGATGGTACCCAGCGGCCTCCCGAGGCAGCTCTGTCTGCCCGACAGCCGGGGCCAAGATGGGCAGGCACCGCTCCCCTATTCATCACTGTCAAGTTGCATAGAAAATTAACAAATCCTTTAATTAAAAGACCTCTCCAGACTCTGATGTGTGTGTGTGTGTGTGTCTGTGTGTGTGTGTGTCTGTGTGTGCATGAACAACACGTGCCAACTGCACTGATTCATTGTGCAAGCTACAGCAGCCTAGTTTAAGAGACACAAACACAAAGCACTGACTTCCTTGCAAAGCCAAACACACATACACACACACAAACAATCCCCTCCACTCCCAGAGACCCCTGCTATTCCTGCTGCTGCATTAATTGCATAAGCTGCATAATGTGGACTCCAGTTCATTCTGGATCTCTCTTCGTCTCCAGACGCAATGCTGGGCGGGGAATCGGTTGGGGCTTTGATCCCTGACCTCTGGCCCCGTCTCTTGGGAATATTAGACTGCATCCTTTAACGGTCGTCCATCTGCACACATGCATAAAAACACTCGGCTGCCCCCAGACCCCCAGCTCCCAGAGTCAACCCAACCCCAGACACGTGTCAGTGTCACCGGCGTCGATGGGGAATGCTAAACAAGCCGAGGTCAACTCCAAATTAGGGGGTGTCTTTCAGCCTGTCGAGTGCTTTGTCATGACCACCAGCTAGCTGAGTGCAGGCTGCTATTACTTAGCCCCAAACTCCACCCCCACCATGCTGCAGCCAGATTACATGCATTCACAAACATTACACTTATATCCTCTTGACAGAGTTAAAGTGGAAGAATTGGGAGGGATGTGCATCAGTGTCCATAGCCAAAGTTTTTTTCCTTGACATTTACGTTGAGAGCTGAAGCTGTAAACTATTAACGACTGAAACAATAGATAAATATGCAACAATGACTGAAGAGTCAGCAATGTTTACGTTTATTAGGTTATTTTCTAAATGCGTGACTCAATCTCATGTGGTTTGCATCTCTGCTGCTCTTCTTAATGGTTTAGGGAATTTTTCTCTATTTTTGTCCAAATGATTAATTGATAAATCAAGATATTAATAGGACGATTAATAATGGTGCATATCAACAAGCTACTTCAGTCTTATGGAATACAGAATAAATACCAACAATTTATTACCAACAAACCTAAACTGTGCAAAATTATACTTGATTAAATCCAAAAGCCAAAACTGTTCAGTTTCCCGTCACAGTCGGTTTAAAGGAAAAAATCTTAAAAGAAAGTATTTTCATTTCCTGAATGTTTGTCATTGGAAATGCTAGTTTTCAGATGTTTGATTGCACATGCTTTTACTTGTAAATGAAGCTTGAAAACCTCAGCTGAGGGTTGTTTCTGTAACTGAACTTGTCTCCAGAAAGAGAAGGGGGGGAATGGAGGAGGGGGCTTGTGGGCTCACGGATCAGAAACTTGTTTAACTCGCCTAAATCTGCCGAGATTAGAGCTGGAAGTAGTCAAAAGGGCTCAGGGTGTATTGCTACAATGGGGCAGAGAGGATTAGCGTTGGATTCACTGAGCTCCTGCGATGCCCTTCATCTCCGGGGGTCCACAGCCGGAGCACCTTTGTTGGGTTAACTAACGGCACTTCCCATGAACGCAGCGAACAGGCCAATCCTTTTTTAATGATGCAGGGAAAATTCCATTGGCCCTGATTACCACAATGCTTTGGAGAGCCGCCATTGTCCCACACACCGTGTCAAGCTTTTAAACTGTGCAGCCAGGCGAACGCACTGTGAGGCGTTTCAAGTCCACTTGTGGTATTTCAGCCCTGTAGGAATAACCTCAACTAAAACAATGCTGATATGTGCATCTATTTTATGGTCGAGGTATTATGCTCGCAGCAGCATTCCCAGGGCTTTGATTGCCTCAGTGGTCACTGATGCAGAAAATGTATGCAGTAGTATAGAAGTTAATGGGTTGTAACACAGCACTGATGTGGCGAGTGTGTATCTGAAAGGTAAAAGGTTTAATGGCAGCAATCTGCATTATCTTATCTTGGTGTAAACCTGCGGACGCAGTGCTGTACAGTAAAACATGCAGAAAACAGGCGTTGCGGGTTGAAATGAATCTCACTTGGGTGAAGTTACCGGCAAACTTTAATGAAAAAGAAGTACCAGCATGAATAGATGCTGCCCCAGAAACCACTCTCATGTTCTTATATTTATCCCAGTTGGTTTAAGAAATGAATACAGTCAGGCAACACTTAGGCTGCAGCATCTGCACGGCATTGTAGGGTGAAAAGATCTCCTCTTCTTTTCATGAAGAATGGACCAGGCCTTTTTCTTTACCATTTACAGCAGCGACCTTCACAGACACATTCACAAGACATAGAGCCCCTTTTATCAGCAAACACAAAAGCCAACAGAAATATTACACATAGCGTATTTTTTTTATCATCTTGCAGTACAGCTTGTCATTCTGCTTGTAAATTTAGCCAATAAGATTAGATACATTTCTCTTTTTTTCTTTTTTTTAATCAGTGCAACTCTCACTGTCAGGCTACTAAGCGAATCTGTATAAATGTACATCTTTCCATCAGCTTTTTTCCTTTGTTTGATTAAAAACCAAATCATTTTTGAGTATATCAAGAACAGCCAAGCCAGCATCAGATGCTGTAGAGTCCGAGTGCCGCAGCTAGCATTAAATATGCAGCATTGCCAAGTCGATGGCGGCCTCCATCATTCTGCAATAAAAAAATTTTTACGTATCCATCCGGAGACTGCAGGATGCTGCGTACCTCTGCTGTGGTGTGCTGTGTGTAGATACTGGCCATGACCATTGTGGACATGGGTGGACTGGCCCCCGGTGTGGATGGATCACAAAGATAATCGCTTCCTTCCTCGCTGCAGCATCAGGCCAGATGTTCTGCTTTTATTCTGCTGGTTCATTCTGACTCACTTTCAGTTAAGAGACAGAAGTTGAGTAGTTGTGTTTATGCGAGGGTTGGTCGAATGAATGACTGCGTTCTTAATTACAGTGATATTTGTTGTTGTGTAAAGGCTTTTTTTAGATGCATTTCATCATGTGTGTTGAAACTATGTTTTACCCCGGAGTGAAGAAGTGCTTACTAAATAAAGTTTGATTTGATTTGAGGCAGTGATGTAGACAAAAGTTTGGTCTCTATGTTAAGCATGCTAACTTGCTAAACTGACATGTTAAACCTTGCAGATCTTACAGCATGTTAGCACCTGTCAGAGTTACATAATAGCTGCTGATACTGTAATACATGGCAGGACATTCACATTGTGAAAACAAACAGGTTTTGTATTTTGTTATTTGGATATAAGAAGAATAAAGCTGCTGTTTACAAGTCAAAATTATCTCCTCATGGTAAGTGCACAGTAAGGACTGAGCCTGCTGTAAACGTTGCGCTCTGTTTGCTGAAGCCTTACGGTCGGCTGCTAACATGCAGAAACTTCACGCAGCTACAGCACATAGACGGTATCTGAGGCAGATGTGTCTTGGCTTATATTAGCTCATGCTCGGCTGTGTCCTCTGATCATTCAGCTATGCAGCTGCTTTCTTGTCCATGTTCTCTCATCTCGCATTTGGTTTCCTGAAAGTGAATTACAAAGAAACTTTACACTCTGGGGGAACAGATTTGGGTTTGTGGCTCACATGGCCGGGCAGGAGTCACTTTGTGAGACTTTTCTCTAATAAAATCGCTTTTATTCTTGTTTTTGTTGGAGACTCAGCACCTGACAGAGTTCACAGCGAGGGTGATGTTCATGGATGAGGATAAAAGAACTGAGTTGGAGTCGTCTTCTTGTAATGTTTGCTTTGGGTTAAGCTGCTTTTTCTAGTGTTTTGCTTCTTGCTTAAATATTATGTAATCTAAAACAATTTTAGAAACTGATGCAAACCCTGATATCTAACTTCTGCTGGTATTTTAGATCACTTAAATATTTCCTGCAGCACGCACCTTTATTCCTTTCATGTTTAATGATGGAAAAATACTTTAAAATAGCAGCAAGGTTTAGAAAAGCTTTGTCAATTACTTTATTTTTAATTGTCCAGTTCAACTTTCAGTTTATCCTCAAGTGCAGAGGAGAAGGCCTGCCCATTTATTCAGCCGTTTTTATTTATCAAGCAAAGCGGCTGCTTGGCTTAGAATAAAAACAGGTAAAAGGCATGATGTGCTGTCGAATGTCATTTTTTTCAGATACAATATTGCATTCCAGCTTCTAACTTTATGATATATATGATGAATCAACCTGTTAACAGTCCACTTCTGTTCCTCGTGACCAAATGCTAAACATATGTGATCATTTAGCATCTCTTATGAGACCAGTTTGAGTTCAGGAAGTAGAAACCCTGTCCACTTTTCAGATTAGGCTTAAAAACTTTCTTTTTTAAAAGGTTTCTACATACGGCTAACTTGGTTGACCCGTAGTTATTCCAGTTAAATCACAAAAAACATGCGACTGTATACTACCACACCCTCTTGGTAGCCAAGCTTGGTAGGGTTTAGCATGGAGTGTCCTGCAAGTGTTAGGGTTAGGTTAGGGTTAGTTAAAACGTTCAGTTTTCTTGAAATATTCATCAGTCTGAATCACAGTGTATAAGTAGTCATTTTATAGCATGTATAGCAGTGGTTTGTCATAACAGACGAGAACAGGTATAAGTGTCACTCTCTATAAACTTATAGAGAGGCATGAGGCTTGTGTAAGTTCCAACACATCAACAAAGTTTATGAACATAGATACAGAACATTATCACATGATACCCAAGATCAACTACAGGTGTTTTTACCCTCCACTTGCAGGCAATTAGGGGCTAAAATACAATAACTATACAATGTCAACCATAATATATTCTTAAAAATAACAACATACCACACAAGGAATAGATATTTACATACAATACCTAAACATAATTCAGTAAGTCACATTTCACCAGATTTTTTAGAACACAGTGCCCATATCTCAACTATTTCTCCCCTCTTCATTAGTATGGTTTGCCCCACAAGCTTTTAATCAGGTAATTGAGTCTACTTTCCTCTGTCACTACAAAGAAGACACTAAGGTGAGTACTGCAATTACCTTAAACATATTTTACACATTTTGGGAAAATGAAAAAGGTACCATTATGTTTGTTAACTCTGAAGCTTCTAATTTAAGTTTTCATCAACACAGGTAGGATGGTCAGTCCCCCTCTGCAAACCACAAACATGTTCATCCTTTCTGTTCTTCAATAAACTATAATCTAATTTGTGTCCTAATTTCTAATTTAATTAACATCTACCACTCAATCAACATGATAATATAGCAGATAGTGGTGATGGAACCTCCAGTCTCCATCACAACAAGTCAGATTATTTTCCAGCTGAATCTGAGAGGAAATAAATGTGGATCTTGGTGAGAGGACAGTCTGTGTATCATCCATCCATGTTATCTTACTTTCTACTCAAAACAAAGAATAAACAGGGAACCCACAAAGAAATAATCCATCTAATTCATGAGATTTTGGGATGTGCCAGAAAGCGTTGGTCTGCCAGAACCTGATGAAGCATCCGTGGGTCCCTCAGTTCGCCTCGGTGTCACGGGTCTGTTGATCTTCTTCTAGGCACAAAACCAACTTGACACTAAAATCCAGGCCACAGCACGCCCACTTTAACAAAAAAACGTATGTGCTGCTTCATTTTAACGGATTAATAACAAATGCATTTCTGTGTTGCAATCAGAAATGATGGACACGTAGCTCCTTCTCTGTGACCCGAGCACCGAGAAAAACTGAGCGAGCTACTTCATCGGTTTCTGGCAGACAATCACTTTTAATCATAGATATAACACGCATAGATTCTATCTGCTTAAGTAGACCAGTCATATTTTTGTTTCTATACAAACAAAGTTAAAAATCAACATGTTCAACGCCAGCTGGTAAAATATTTATATGCATCCAGGCTTTTCTACGCTCTCAGTTCAGCAGTGTGGGAGAATCATGGATGATATAGACAGTGACTTGTTCGGGTAGAAAACATTAGGACAGTTAGCTGCAACTGAAACTGTGGGGTCGCATTCAATTAGCTTTATTTTCTCCAGATGACGTGCTTCCATTGTTTATCCAGATGCTTGGTGTTCTCAGGAAGAGAAATAATATCAGGGGAATCGTTGCACTGATATTTTCAGGGGAAAACTATGAACGCATCCATATGCATGCTAGTGAACAGACTCTTCTGGGGAAGCTTGCCTATCAGTATGGTGGAAATAAGGTCACATGATTCATAACATCATATGGTCAATAGCCTGCAGCTAATGGGGACGTCCCATGATGCACTGAGCATTTCTTTCCTCTCTTTGTTCTATATTCTCCTTGTACAAATATGACATTGTTGTCATTAACTTGTGCCACTTTCCTCTGCAGGTTACTTGGACTTACAGGCCTTGTTCACTTCTCTTTCCTGTCTTCCTATCAAGGAAGATGGCAGCCCTTCCAGGTTCTAGTTTAAATGTTTTTTCCTTCCTGTTAAAGGCAGTTTTTCCTCTCTGCCATTGCCCTGTGCAGCTAAGGTTGGAGGAGTGAATCAAAGAAGATTTCCTGCTATCTGTTAGTTTCCTTTTCCTTGCAATTACTTTTTTATTAATTGGATTTGTAGGAAAACAAATCTGCGACAGACTGGCGACCTGTCCAGGGTGTACCCCGCCTCTCGCCCGTTGATAGCTGGGATAGGCTCCAGCACAGCCGCGACCCAATTGGATTAAGCGGTACAGTAAATGGATGGATGGATGGAAAACAAATTGGATTAATCTGAATCATATAATGGATTTGTTTTTATTGGATAGTACTAGAATGAAGATTCGTTTGAACTGGACTGTATCTTAATGTGTCTTTGGGTGACTTTGTTTTGAAGTGCTGCTGTGTAAATAAAACTGGAATTAACTGTGTCCACTTCAGGTTGAATCATTGGCATATTTCTATGTTTAATAGCCAGTTGAGACCTGATAGATGGTTTGGGTGTTAGCTCTGATTATCAGAGGGCACAGTTATAAACTCTCAGCATATGACTCAATAAAATCAAACTTACCACTGAATTTAAAAGTATTATAATTTGTTTAATTTTATAAAATGACCACCCCCCCCCCCCCCCCGAAAAAGAGACAGATTTTGGTATATTTATGATCAGATCTTGTGTTTATTTCTTCTCTGTCACTTTTCCTTCTCTGTCTTATTCCTTCTCTACAGTTTGCCTGGTCTTAGCCAAACAAAACAAAAACAATGGTGGAAAGCAGTGGTAACAGAAGAGCAATACGGTGCTTCTGTCTCAGGATACAGCACGTTATTCTGTGTTTTACAGTAGCTGTAATTAAATAGTTAATTATTCATGTCTCAGATGTTTAATTTGGAGCAAAATTTAAATATTTTATAAGATTAGTTTTTGCTCATTTTGGATCTTTATTTGCTGTAAGAAAATCAATAAGCGTATAGATTTGAAAACTGGAATAACTTTTCCCCAAAAATCTTAATTTGCATTTATCCCACATCTGACCTGATTACCTGACTGTGACACACGAGGCCGCAGAAGATTCCTCCCATCTGCAGAAAACACGGCAGGCAAGTTTACATGATCACAAAATGCTGCTTGCTGCCATTAGTTGACGCCACCATCCCATCTGCAGCACACACTCACACAGTCCAGCGGACCCATGTGCAGATCAAGACTGGAATGACAGTGAAACGGTCGATACCACCCAGGACCACAGATGGGTCCCCGCGCCGCCGAGCCGGTGGCTGGCGCCGCGGCCTGGGCACTGGCCAGATGGGCCACCCTGAGAGGCTCAGCCTGTCGAGCCCAAACAGGCCGATCTTATTACTCAAACACTCACATTCTTACATCATCTGGGGAATCGACATTATCGAGGCCTGACCTTCAGAGGCTACACTCACCCTCATTTTCTCTGTTTTTTTTCATAATCAATTCCTTTTAAAACAAGAACACTGTGACTTGATGTTGGTTTATTGTTTGGATAACAAATAGCCGAACAGCATTCATGCTGTATGTAAATTTTATTCTTCATGCTCTGGTTTCTTGAGAGGGGTTTGTTTGTGCCTCTGCAGGCTGCACAGTGCAGTTCATATTCCAGGCAGGGACTTTTTAGGTTCCTGCTGCCTTTTTGTAATGTGCTGTGAGCTGTGTGTTGCTTACATGCAGCATGATTTAAGTGACAAAGATGCAGCTTCTCACCCTCTTAAATTTAATATTTAATACGTATCAATATATTACATCTGCAGGCTCTCATTAAGTTCAGCCTTATTTTCATCTTATTGTGTTAGACGGGGCTCAAACACTGTATAACGCTCCATTTATCTCTCTGTTATCAGATGTTGCAATGTTAACTGAATTTCCTTCTCAAATCAATGTTGAAGTGTTGAGATTCCCGAATATATACGAGTGCAGCTCAGTGTGAAGACCATGTTCAGTTTGCTCTGCAAAACAAACCCCATGATAGATAAATGTTTAAAAAGTTTCTTTTTTTCCTTTTTAAAGCAAATGTCTGACAGCGATGCTGCATGCCTGTCAGTGAGGAGAATCGGGTTAACAAGAATGCGGCTGTCCATATGGAGCCATATCTGCTTCCATGTAATGTGCTGTACTCCGTGTGCTCATCATGTGGAGTTATTTTCTGTTTTTGGCTTCATCTGCTGTCGTGTTTCCAGCCATGTTAGTGTTGTTCAGACTGATATGGAGGATCCAGAAAGTACCATAGAAAATGTGGGGAAGTTTTACGTTGTTTAAATGTTTTGCAGTTTCCCGCTGGGATTATTTGAGGTTTTTTTCATTGACTTGACAAATCTTTCAGGTTTTCTGGTACTGGGTTAAATGTTTAAACCGCAACGGGATGGAGGGCCAAGAAATCAGGGGGTAATATGTGCTTTATGTGCTTGTAGCCCTGTTTTGAACTTTTTCTTTTTTAGTACAAGATTATCCTGTTTTTTTGCAAACCTTTCCATGAGGTTCTCAATCTTTTTTATCCAAACCAAAAGGGTGGATTTTGACACACCATATTGTTATTTCCACAGATCTCAGCACTTCGAACAAAGCCTGAACAGCACCATGTTTAATTATACATTTAAATTTACATATACTGTACATTTTTTCTTGTTTAAAGCTAGATGCCAAGAAGAAGGATAAAGTGCTGGATGTCCATCGTTCTCCTCTGTTTCTGTGTCATGTTCTTCATTATGATTCATGAAGAGCTGCTGACATCGTGCTGTTACCAGTGACAGTAAAAAATGTGGACGCAGGTTTCTGAGGAGCTGAAGAGAGGTTCATGAGAGGTTCCCACCCTCAGCAGCACCCTGGCAGCATCACGAGTCTCGTCACTCCGGCTCTGAGAAGGGAGCCGTGAGAGTGAGGACGGATGATTGACACCCATGAAACTCTGAGCTGCCTGTAGCTATGAGCTAACAGAGCTAACCTGGAGATAACAAAGCTAAAGAACTAACTAGGGGTGTAACGATTAATCGATATATCGATTTTATATTCCTATGATTCAACAGATCGATATGTGCTTGGCAAGATCGTAGTAAAATCGATATTTACCCATCTATTATCGTTAAAAGGTCGATATCGATTTGAATCGATATTGAGAAATATTTGGATCGAAGCACAGAAGATTTTTTTTTGCACTTTTTTGTTAAGAAAATAGTGGAAGTAGCAGGTTCTTAAATATTGTTTGCACTAACTGTACTTTCATTGAAAGATATTGTATAATTATTGAAAATAATGCCACAAAAGGTTTAACACCTGTTGATTCAACTTGGAGGAAGGACTTAATAAAAACAAAAAAAGTTGTAAATGGATTTGCTATAAATTATTGTTTCTTGTTTTGTTTGTACCCATATTTTTAATTTATACTTGATTCCCTTGCAAGAAACTAAGATTCTTCTTACTGAGAAACTTCCCTGCACTATCCAGCATCCAGGTATTTATGATAATCATACTGGTTGAATTTTGTAAGATAGTTGTTGATAGATATAATGAATCGAGTTCAAGTCACTGACTCGTTTCGGATCGAATCGTTTTAAATTAACTAGTATCGTTCATGAATCACATTGTAACCACAAACCCTGATATAAATCGAGTTGGTATTATAATGAATATTTATATCATTAGAACTAACGGAGGTAGGTGAGCTAAAGCTAAGCTGTGCTGATAGATGTCTATCAACAGCGATAGTGCTACCCTCTCCCTCTCTTTGCCAGATATCTGCCACCTGTCATTTAAAAGGACACGCCTCTAATTATCATCATCAACTTAACAAATAAGTAATAAATCAATTCAATCCCCCCACAGCTGTCACAAAGGTAAACTTGACATGAAATTTTTATTTATTTCTTTATTTATTTTTACCAGGCTGTAAACATGTTTATTTCTGCTGTAAAATTGGCTTTTTAACATGGGAGTCTAGGGATTTGACTCCCGTTTGGAGCCAGCCCCTAGTGGATGAGGGGGGAATTGCAACTATTGGAACTTTTGTACAGGCTGATGCGTGTATTGCCATCCAGCTGAGACGCCACCTACGACGTCAGGGTGCGTCCGCTAAGGAATGCAACTGAGATCAAAGTTTACCTAAACCATAGGTTCTCAAAGTGTGGCCCGCAGGCCATTGGCAGCCCGCAATAACATTTCTGGCTGCCCTCAAATGAATTTACAAGTTCAGTTTTAGTCTTTTAATAAACTGTACACTACATTTCTTAGAAATAATGTTATTATTAGCTTTTTTTTTAAAAATCAAATGCATTTCTAAACTCCCCCCAGTAATGCATCCGTTTCTTATAAGATGGAAGATCAGGAGTTGGAAATTGTGCTTTTGGGGTGAAGGTTTAGGGTTCGGCAGAGGGTGTTTGCATGTTTTTAGGTTTTGGTGTGGAAATGCATCCTGATCATTAAAATGATTACAAACAGGATTTTGTTCAGTTTTTCCTTTTATTCCCCCTTAGCGGCCCCCAGTCCATTGTTGGGTTGCTAAAGTGGCCGTCAGCTACCAAAACTTTGAAAACCCGTGATCCAAACAAACAGCACCAAACCGTGCTGTGACCGCCCGAAGCCAGACCTCTTGGTGGAAGCGAGGCTAAGATGTCTTAAAGGAACAATGTGTAAGAAGTACCGACATCTAGTGGTTAAAATGGGCATAAAAATTACTGAAGATACTGAGCACGGTTGTGAATGGATGGTGGCTGGTACTGGCCAAAAATCTTGTGGCACAAATAAAGCAGCTGTCATGAATGTGGACAGGTATGTGTGTTTGGCTTCTTATAAGAGAATAAAAACCTAACAGTTATTTTAGTAAAGTCATCAGATACCAATACAAACTGTTTTTAATGATACAGTATATTGAATTTGCCTTTAATTTTGTTCCATGTTGCACCTTTAACTTTTCATCAAGGTTTGAATAATTATCAAACAAAAGCTATGTTTTATTTATGACCCAATAACTGCAAAAGTATTTTTTTCCTCCTATAAAGCTCAGCTGTGTTTTGTTTTCTGGTAATTAGCAAATGTTAGATGTCTAATTAAGATGATGAATACGATTAACATTAAACACTTTGATAAACATTTGTATTCTTGCCTTTGCTTCATTAAAAACAGCTTAAGATGTAATGTCGTTTAGGCAACGCAAGTTTATTTTTATGGCACACATGACAATTCAAAGTGTTTTACAGAAAACATTAAAAGCATTAAAGTGATGTGCAGAGGTAATTAAAGATAAAAACAAGAGAATATGAGAAAGGAAGACTATTTGATTGAAAAATATGATCATGTTTGAAAATTCAAGCTGAAAAGAAAAGATTGAGACACATGAGCTGCAAAGCAGAAGGTCAGGATGTACTGAAGATGTGTAAAGTATAATGTGAAATATAATTTGATGTGTTTAAATGAATCGTGCAGCTGGGACTCGGCTTGCAACTGGAAGCTTGACTGGCCTGCTTATTATGAGAAATACGAGCATCAGTATAATAGTTTGCAAATGTCACATGAGCTACATTGAGTTGTCATTCACTCCAAGACTTAATTTTCCATTTGCTACCGATTCTACCGACTTAAATCGGTTGAATTTACCTTCATATTGAATGCTGCCAAAAAAAAAAGGATTTCCACATTAGTCTGAGGCATCCTGGTTCTCCTGCTCAGAGTGACAGCCTTGAAGCCGAATGAATGAACCATCCCTCGCAGTCAAGGTCAGCGTTTGGGCTGATTCAGGTCAGGAGGTCCGTCTCACTGTCAGAGACCCTTCATTTGAAATTCGCACCAAATAAAGTCAGGTTTGACAGCAGCATGAGCAGTAGGCTACACGAGGGGGTCGTAATCTCCACAGAGGCGTTGCGCGATGGATGGATGGGCTTTCTTGCTGCACACTGATTTCCACATTTGGGTGATTAAGTTTATTATTTGCCCCATGGCCCCATTAGCATGTGTTTATCAGGGATATCCAACAGAGAGAAAGGAATATTTAAGTTTTGAGAACAAAGACGGATCACTGTAGTCACCTGAGTCTCTTTTTTTTTTTTTTTTTTTTTTTGATGCAGGAAGAAAACAAGATGGGAGCGTTCAGGCTGACTGCTCCGGCCTGGGACTCGACGGTTCCTCTCAGTCTGCCTCCTTCCCCTCTTTTTTCTGCTTTCCCCTTTCTTTCCATCCCCTCGCAAACATTCCTGCCCGACTCTTTTGTTTGCCAAGATCCAGGTTACCATGACTACCAACTGGCACTTTATGAGCACCTCATTCCTCATCTAAATATTCCTAGTTATCTATGGTAATGAAATGCACACGCCATTATCTGGCTTAATGAAACACACTCTTTTGTCTATGATTAGAAGAAGAGGGCTTAATTTCTCAGCGCTCTTGTGCTGCAGCGTTCCCCGGCTGCCATCATAGCTGCACAGCTATTGGAGCTGCCGGTTTTTTCCAGGCTCTGTTATGTTTTTAAGACTGGGTCCGTGCAGAAGCAGACGTCCAGTTGCAGGGAGAAGCCCTGCCATCAGCTTTCTGCATGCGCTGCCACTGCTATTTGATTGCACTAATTACATTAATTGGGCTGTCTCTCTTTGCCTCATGATGGACTCACTGGTTCTGTGATTTTTTTCCTCTCTTTTTTTCTGCTTTCAAGCTAATGTGGCTTATTAAAAGAGATGAATTATGGCACAAAACCCTCCCAGGCTTCTTGTTTTGTATAAAGAACCACACTGAGCAGAAATAGAACATCATTATCAAACACTCTCAGTTCAACATCTTTGTTTCTTTTGTGGTTTTGTCCACAAGGAAGAAAAAGGCAGAGCAGCTTTTACATGGGCAACATTTCTTATCTCTGCTCCGGTTCTCTGTACACTTTGAAAATCAGGCATTGGAGAACAGATAAATAAAACTGTGCATATGATAGCATTTCTGACAAAAAAAGAGAGAGTGAGAGTAGTTTTGTGGGAGCACATCTGTGTGAGTGTGCTGGTGTCTATTTTCCAATTCAGACTGGGGTAATATCTGCAGATTGTGTGGTTAAGTCGCTCTGCATTTCATGAGCCAGTGCTGTCACTAACAGTTATCTCCCCGCTGCCCTCTGAGGAGTTGTCTAGGTGAAATGATTCTCTGAAGCTCTGAATAATGCATGAAATTACGTAATGCAAATGGAGGCTTTATTTCCCCTGCCTCTCGCAGACGCTGAGGCCTGAGCCACTGTATTCGAGCAGTATGGGAAGAAACAGTGGGAGTCCCCAGAGTAAAGGAACTACAGCCGAGAGCGAAAAGGTCACCGACGAAACCCGAGGCTGCTCCTCGTCCCCAGCTTTATGGAGTGTGAGTCGGAGTTATTGCCAACCGAGCGGCTCCTTATTCACAGGGCTATCATGGCAGGCTCATTGTGTGGAGGCAGTGAAATATTCATTAAGCAACAGTCTGGCTGCTTTCCACACTGCCTGCATGTAAACAGGAGCCAAATCAGCTGTAAATCACAACAACAGAGGATTTTCACTTCTGGATTTATTTTTTTTTATCAGATCAAGAAATGCCACTTTGCCCCGAATTAGGCTGCACTAAACTGCTGTCAAGCTCCTGCTTCAACAAGTAGAAGAGTCTTCCCACCGCCTCTCCGTGTGTGGAGTGGGTCGACCTGAATGGCATTAATTGCCCCCTAAGATGACGGGCAGATGAAAGTGAGGTGGTGGTTTGCTCTGGGACATGGGGGCCGGTTACAAAGAGAAGCTGAGGACGGCTGGCAGGTCTCACCGACTTCAAAAGCAGATAAAGGACCTTTTTACACAAAAGATCCCCCACTCCACCTCCTTTTTTTTTTTTAGCTTAATCTTCAGATTCAGGGTTTATTCGTGCCAGCCTCTTCCCCTTTGTCCACTTTGTGTCAGGTTTTAACGCCACAGGATTAAATTGCTGTTGCGGAAATCATTGTTTGTGTTTTCTTCCAACCTGCTGCCTTGCTATTGTCCCGCAACATAATCGACCACTTTTTAACAATATGAGAGGTTCATCGCTTTCCTTTGGAGAGACACGAACAGCTGGGTCTGGTCACCCTGTTTGTCTGAGGAAACACTGACTCAATATGTTGTTTTGTTTAAGCAGAGTGCTATTAACGTATTAGGTAGCTTTTTAAGAGAATGAGGACGAGGAGGTCTTTATACAGAAAAACATTAAGCTGTTAACAAATGGAACTCGTGAGGATTTTCTTTCTTTTCTCTGCAAACTAAAGGGGTCAAAGCAGAGAAAAAAAGAGCTGTAGTTTGTTGGTAAAATCCAGTTATGATGTGGAAAAGCAGCTTTTATGGACAAATACAACCTTTGGAAATAATATGAGGAGGAAATAAAAAGCGAATAAATGGCACAGATTTAGTTTTTTGTTGGGTTTTTTTTTTGGGTTCTTCTTCCTTTATCAAGTCCTTTCAGGTCTGCCTGGGCCTTCACCTACTACCCAGATTCCTCTCATTCTCCAGTGAAGGTATTGGTCTCCGGCAGCAGCCAGCCCCTCCATCTGCCCATGAATAGGACCAGTCACTTTTCTGATAGCGTTTAATGAGAAGTCTAACCAGGCTTTGGAGGGGAGGTAGGAGGAGTTGGAAGGGTGGACATGGAAAGGCGGGGGGACTTCGAGAGGAGTGCTCAACAAAGAGTGCCTTTCACTGGAGTGGAAAGCCTAGATTGCTCCCTCTCACTCCCTGCTCCCCTCATTTTGTCTTTTTTTGATTCAGCATCAAAAATGTGCCAAATGACTGGGCAGAAACCCCAAGAGGCTTTCACTAGGTGTGTGTGTGTGTGTGTGTGTGTGTGTGTGTGTGTGTGTGTGTGGGTGTGTGTGTGTGTGTGTGTGTGTGTGTGT
>JAVQJG010020513.1:0-22317 GCA_036024015.1 Craterocephalus amniculus | reverse complement strand
GTTACCTTAAGCGTAGTCTACTTTGACAAAATAAGTGGTCGTAATGTAAGGGTTAAAATCATGTTTACTTATAACAGCTGTAGCAGGCTTTAGGTAGGTCTGTCTCCTCTTGCAGCAGCCGATGCAGGGGATCGCGGGCGTCATCTAAAACATCTAAACTTCAACTTTCAAGTTGTCCAAATCTGAGTCGACCCGTGTTAATTAAGGCGACGTGTCGAAAAGTCGACTTTTTGGTGAATTCCCTATATCACATCTTTATGTTATATACTATATTATATTAATTATATTATAGGTTCACAAGGAAAGCTCCTGTAAACAAAGGGTGCCAAATTCATTTTAGTTCAGGGACCATACAGTCCAGTCAATTTTATCTCCAAAGGCCCAGACATTTTTTACTTTTGTTTTAGTGCAAATAATTACATACAAAAATCAAGATGTTTATGTTGAATGTTATGGGTCACCACCAGATGTTATTTTAAATATGTTGATGAAGGTTGGTGACATCATGATAAATTGTTTCTGAACTGCAGCACTATAAGTCACCACCAGATGGCAGTCTCACACAGACAACGCACCAGTGTGAGGTTTCCTTCAGAGGACAAAGAGCCGCAGCAGCATGAGCTGACTTGTTCACTCACAAATACCAACAGGCTGATCAAAGAGGATCCATGTGTGACCTGCGAGGCAGCTCAGCAGCAGTTTTCATCTATAGATGTGGGCCAGCAGCTTTAATGATGGTGGGTGTTGAGGGGCGCTGTGCTTCCTAATCGTCTTATCTGCTGCCAAACAACCCCACACCACCTTTGATGTTGTTTGGTTGCTGTTAATGCAAGTGTTTTCCCTTCCAGCGGTGGCTGACCGTTGAGGATAAAACTGCAGATCAGAATAGTTCTAAAATGTGGGTTTTAAGTCATTCTACATCCATTTTGGAGACAAAAAATGACGTCCACACATCACTGTAGTGATTCTGAGTTAGATGGTCTACACAAATGCTCAAAGAGCTGCATGAAACTCCTCACATAGATCAAAAAATGCAGGCAAGCCCAAACACAAACCACTACAAGCAGGTTTTAGAAGTAGCTTCAGAGCAGAGACCCCACCCCAAACCTCATGTATTCTGCCTCAACACAGCAGCGAAAAGGAGTTTTTTCTGTATCTATTTCTTAATATTTTCCTCTTGTATCATTTGAACTATCAGAAAAAAGCTACAGCTATTCATGGAAAAAAGAAATATAAACAGAGATCTTTTATCAGGTGCATTTTCAGAGTTCTGTCATGTTGCTAATGACGGGTTGGTCTGGCAGAAGGGTGTCTGCGGTGCCTCCCTCAAAGGAAGAGATGCTGAAGCCCAAATGGAACTGGAGCCTGTCAAATTACAGTAGGATCTCGCCTCACTTCCCACTCCCTCTTCGATCTGTCTAGCGCCTATCTCTTCTGTGCCACCCTTCCTCTTTAAATCTCTTGTCTCTAACGGTTTAGGAGCCACAACTCATTGCAGGATTCTGGGAAACAAAATGATTCTCCAGTCAGCGTGACCCGCAGGTGCCTGTGTTCCCTTAAGTCTTGGACAGACATTGGAATTTGTGCAATGCTATGAGTGCATTTCTGGAATTGTCTCCAAGGTAGATTTTTTAAAATGGCGGCCATTTGTCGCACTGTGTGAACGCACAAAGGGTCTGGATGTGCTGCATTCGCTCCAGTGTTTGGAAGGTTAAAAGCTCCAGCTCTGAGAGCCGGACTTGACACCTGTATTTCAAGACGATGTCGGAATATTTGGATTTCAGTAAAAAGTCGCCGCTCTCATAGGCCATCTTCTACGGCGGGTAACAATAGAGGTCTCCGAATCAGCTCTTTCGCCCTTCCCCTCCCACATGCCTCATCCCCGCTTTGTCCATATCTAGCTCATCCACTATTTCGCTCTCATCCAACACCCCCCATCCCCTCTCCATCCCATTCTCTCTCTTAACACCCCCCCCCCCCCTTCTCTCTCTCCTCCTTTTCTGTCCAGCCCTCCTCTTCTTGCTCCAGAACTGTCAGATGGTATTAGCTCTTTTCACGCTCATGGCCTGTAGGAATAACAGCCGTGAACCTCGCCGAACAGCGCCATTCTCCTGCTCCAGTTAGCTCTCCACTCAGCACAGGCGATTGCGCAAATACCAATGTTATTCACGTTGTGCCCCTTCGCTTACACAACATGCCCCAGTAAAGGGCAAAGTTAGGCAGATACAAACCTCAACGGAGAAGGTCACGGAGTTGAATAAAGATGTGCATGCACTGTATAACATGGTCACGCTCACTCCTAATCATCAGCTCGTCCCCCTGACTCAAGGATCGACCCACAGCTTTGGTAAGATGTGGCTCACGTGGATCAAAAACGGATCCTCTTCTTATCTACTTACAGAGCCCCAGGCTCGAAAATTTGTTAAATACATCACGCTCAGCTTATTTCCCATGAAGCCTCAGCTGCAGGGCAAGTTGTGGTTGGTATTAAAAGCCCACTGTGACCAATAAGCTGTAAAATGTGCAGAAGTTTTTATTGTGTGTAGAAACGGGGTGAAATGACACCGATATGGCATGCACACATGTAACAGATGCTTCATAGGGGCTTCTGATTGTTATGTCAAATCCTGAATGGTAGTTAATGCTTTCCATTCTGAAAGATATCACTTTCTTTGAAGGAATTGCTTTTTTTAAGATCGACATATGCAATGAAATCGCAATGAGCTGCATTTCAGGTCAGATGGCGAGAAGTTAAGGGAAAGCAAGCATGGCCAGCATCCCTGCGGATGGAAAACAACACCTGAAACTAATATAAAGCAGCTGCTCTAAGGTTGTCACCGCGCTCTCTGTGCATTTCACCTGAATGGAATAACCGATTTCTACACTACAACGTCACACTCAAGTGTGAAAAAATGTTTGTATGTTGCGAGAGTTGAACTGCAAACATATTTTTGTAGGGGTGATCTGAATGTGGCCAATACAATTATCAGTTTGACAAGTAAGCACAGATAGATTAGGACCAATATGAGAGGAGTGTAATTTCTCATCACTCCGCACTCGACAAGCCCAGCATGGAAGGAAGGCTTAGAGGCTAATAATCAAAGCAGATTAGCCTGAGCTGTGATGGATGCTAGGCAAGCCTGCTAATCATCTGAGTGATAACCATGAATCATCCAGTCACAGTCAGAAATGAGCAGTGTGTTTCAAATTATGATTTTGATGGAATGATCTCGGTATCAGCGGCCCATCAAAGAGCCTCTCTTTGACTTCCATTCGCCTCCTCTAGTCCATGTCGCAGTAATTCCTCCCTGTTAATACAGTATGTGTAAGTCGGTGCATATTAAGTGTGGCGATGAAGAGTGGGCGGAAACTCTGGAGTTTCAGAGCTCCAGCGTGACTGATCTCTGGCCTTGCTGCCCTGTGATTTAGCCTCAAAATGACAGACTTACCCCTCAATGGGCTACGGGTGGAGAGCTAATGACATGCTGCGTGGGCTAACGTGACTATTAGCCCACTCTGAGCAGCAGGAACTGACAAAAACACAATTCTGTCATTACACTCTGAGGAGACCTTTAATCAGGGAGGCAGGGCCACTGAGAGAGGCCAGTCACATTGGATTTAGTGCAGAGACAAGGATGCAGCAGACTGGCTCAGCTGCTGTAGGCCTACACACCGATGTGAGTTTCAGGTGATGAGACAACTTCTACCAGAAAAGCTAATCAATATTCCCATGCGGCAAAGAGTAGGATAAATCAGTATCTAACACAGATTATAGTAGGTTTTTTGAGAAGAGTTTGAAGAATTTTTTATACAATTCAGTGTAAATTCATGCTTATATAAATCAACTTAAAAACAATAGAAAAAATTAACATAATCAATATAATGCCTTTCTAGACATTTCTTTAACTTATCCTGTTAGCATATGGTCATGTTCTATGGAACCTTGCATATTAAATCTCAAACAAAAGACATTCTGTCCATCATGACTTAGACCTGCCTCGTGTCTTCATCCCACCATCGCCTCACCTGTCAAGCCCTAAAATCAGGTAGGACACAAAGGAAGGTGTTAGTGGGATTTTAGTGGCATCTACTGGTGAGACTGCAGACTGCAACCAACTGAAACAGTGAAGCCCATCAATGCAAAAAGGGCCCACTTCTGAGCCGATGTTTGATGCAACACTTATCAGCTGCTGTAGAAACATGGTGCAACAAAGCAGCAAACACTATGAAAGACTAAGCTAACAAACACAAAAACAATCTGATGGACTTTCTTGTATGACTGAGTGATGGTTGGGGTTATATAACAAACATGCTGGAAAAAATGAATAAATCAATCAAAGGACTTCAATTATGGAGCCCTGTGTTTATTTGTTAAGCCTCAACTTGAGTATTGCATCCCAATGAGGAAACAGGCATGTCTCTGCAACCACAAGGTCTATGAGTTCTTCTAACACTTCTGAGATTTGCTAAGATGGCTAATTGTCAGTATATGCACTACTGGTAAAGAATAAAAGATGATGGCACATTGCACAACTGGAATAATTTGCAGGGTTTCAGAATGAATAGGAGTATCTCGTTGTAATGATACTAAACACTTATCAAATAGCACAATGACATTATCTTGTAAAAGTAAAGAGATAAAATAAAGCAGAACAAAATGAGTGAGGCTTTAGGACGGATGACTCAGGTGAGGTCTCCTAAGTGGCTATTTTAACCCAGTTTTACCATCTCTTCTCAATGTTTCCCAACTGGCAGACATCAGACTATACTACTACTACTACTACACAGGACTAAACATGATGAACCTTTATGGTGCCAAAACGGTTATATTAAAAGAATGCAATAAACTTCTATTTTAATTCTTGAAATGAAAAAAAAGATACTGTGTTACAGAAACATTTCTAAAAATGTGTTTTCATTCAGTCAAATCGAACACAATAAACCTTTAACAAACTTTGATTTGAACCGGCCTCCTGCAGACATCGGCCGTTGTCAGTGGGTTTACGACTCTGTTCACTCAACGACAGGGACATAAAACATCTCATTGCAGCAAAACCCAGCACTGAGCTCTGTGCTGAGGGCTGCTCTTCCTCCAAAGCGTGTCCTGATAACGGCATCAAACATCACTGGTTGAAATGTTTTAACCGCTTAATGCCTATATTTATTTAAAGTCATAAAACACATAAATATAGCAAAAATAAGAAAAAATAACAAAAAAGTATAGAGGGAAATAAAAATAAAATATCAAAATAATTCTAATGAAATACAAGTAAATAAAATAAATAATAAAACAAACAAAAATTGATTAATGAATAATGGTCATTAGAAAATAAATGAGTAAATAAAATGGGCAAAAGGAGATTTTGTTGCAAAACGGCATCAATTGTCATGTTGGCAGATGTTTTAACAGCTGGTTTTAAACAGGCTGCAGCTTAAATGCCTGTATATAACTTATTTGATTAATTTTAAGGAAATTTAGTTTTTTGTTTATCCTTGCTGAATAAACAGACAATAAAAATCCAAAACTCTGGGTTTGGTACAAAATGTAGCTTTACAAATGATTATCATTTTATTCATTCAAATATCTCTGCTGCCTTATTTGGACATAAATAATAAAACCTTTAAACTATATCAAGCCGAAATATATATCCCCGGTTGAGTCAGTTTGTTACTGGTACTTATGTTAGCTCCACTTTCCTGACAAATGTCCTACATGCAGACCTAAAGTGATCTTTTCAGGATTTAGATGGAGGGGATTTAGATGGCCCCCCCCTTCAGTCCATCAACTGCAGAACAGCCACACGTTTTGGATGTTTTAGGAACAGGAAATTTCAACAGCCTGCAAATTTGCACCCATGGATGTCACACTTCCTGCTAAAATAATGGCAGCAACACATCTATAAAAAGTTGAAACAGAAGGAAAAAAGGCTAAAATAAGTAATGAAAATAAGTGAGTCCAAACTGAAGGAGGATTTAACATTATCTAGGTTAATTGGCAATGTAAGTGGGAAAGAGTCTCTCAGATGTAAGGATGGGGAGAGGTCCACCAATCTGGGACATTTTCATGTAAATGAGACTCAATATAAAATGACGAAGACTTCAAAAGATCCCACTGTCCATTAACATCTAAAGACTGAGAGAATCATGGGAAATCTTTGTGTGAACAGGACAGGGCCACAAGCCAGAAGGGAATGCTAAACAATGGTAAACATCCCCCTGTTAAGTTTTTACAGATGCGTTGCTGCCATCAAATTCCAAATGAAAATGTGAAAATGTCTCATTTTCAACATGTGATGTGTTGTTTATGTTCTATTGGGAATAAATTATGGCCTGATGAGATTGCGTTCTGTTTATGTTCATATTTTACTGTCACTTTTATGAAATGAGGTTGGAAATCCTACTATTTTAATCTGATAATAAAACTTGTGATACTTTATAGCATTATAAGGAAAAACGTATTAAAAGCCAATTATTAGAACAATGATTAATCATACTTATACAGTAGCAAGGCCTTAGAAACTGCACCTCATAGCATCCATAATATATACAGCACATAAACCTCTCTGAATGTCATAATGTATATAAGCATAAGCATATTTTCACCACAAGCTCGACGGTGTGTGAAATCCCACATCACAGTAAAACCTCCTCATCTCACACTTCAAGCGGATTAAAACAACACTGGGAATTATTAGCAGACAGCACTGAGGCAGGTTTGTCCAGGAACATTCCATCCTGCAGGAGGAGGAATGTGTCGAGCCTCCACGCTGCAGCCCACAACTTGTACCGGGTTAATCATACATTCGAATCAGAACGGGCACATACCTACCTGTCTGGATTCTGGGTCGGGATCCGGAAAATCAGGGAAAATCATCCGATTCATGTCTAGCATGATGTACCCACCACATAGCTGTGCTTTGGTAAATGTTACATTTACCATTTTATGTACAGGATCTGACACAACCTGTGTAGGTACACATCAAATAACAGAAAATGGAGGCAGCTGATGATATTAAATGGTGTGCGTGAGTTCCTTTTAGGTGCATTCATCTTCATAGTTCTACTGTATTCATTTAGTTTTCTGTGAATCCTTAGTTAGATATGATTGATTTAGCTAACACTGATAATTGTAGATGTCTCAATCTGGTCTCAGATCATCGACTGACAGCATCAGAAGGAAAACGATTCTGACCTCTCCTTGTAACAACTTTGCTTAAAATTAAAAATTAAAAATACTAATACTGAACTCAATATTTAAGGTAAAGTAAATATAAGTTTATGATATTTTTATTTGAAACTTCCAACCTTTAAAATTTGCGTCATTTGAGCTGCTTTTTTCAATCATTGTAACAGACAAGTAAAGGTCACAGAGGATGTAATATCCCATCCGGCAGACGCTTCAAACAAATTAAAGAAAGAGCCAGCAGATTAAAGGACAGTTTTTACCCCACAATTATCAGGTTACCGAACATTACACTCTCATAGACAGCAGTAGTGCATGTGTGTATGTAATAGTTATACATGTGACTTTTGTGTCTGTGCAACTGCCTCAACTGCCCTTAACAAACACTGCTCTTTTTTACTTGTATTTTACTTCTAATTCTTTTCTGTATTTATTTATTTATTTTATTGTTTCATCATCCGTTTAAATTTTTTTTTTCTGCATTGTAACTGCCACTAGAGAAAGCACCTTTTAATTCCGTTGTGCAGTACTGCACTGCCACACTAACAAAGACTTTGATTCTGATTCTGATTGAATGCAACTGATGCTTCTTTATCAGGCAGAATAAACAGACCTAAGTTAGGAATTTAGGTGGCAGAAATCTGCATTGAATATGTAGAAAAATGTGCGAGATGTCAGAAAAGTGAGGCTGCCGACAACAAGCAGAGCAGGTGGGTGTATCTGCAGTCACAATGTGTCACAAATACCGGAAAAGCTAAAGGAGGAGGAGTACTTACTGGTAAATTTCATTGGGAAGATGACATTAACAGACAAATATTGAAGGTACCTGTAGGCTGCTGAACTGTGTGTTAAACCATTTATTTTCAGCACTAATAGCTGTAGCACCATCTCCAGCATTTAGATACTTCACACCTCTGACTCGATCAACATAAAAGTTTCGACTTACCTAGATTACTCTCATTGATTGCATCTGTAAAAAAAACAAACTCATATCAATATATGTGATCCATAGAGATGGAATGTCTGGCATATGTACACATAGTGACTGTACGCTTGTTCATCAGCGGTGTTATGTCTATGAGCTCAGTCAGGATATTCTGCCTGACAAGCTGAGGCTTGCACTGTAGGAAGGAGCAGGTACAGAATGCACACTGAGCCCAGTCCACTACTACATGCACATTTCATTTGTGCAACTCTGAAATGAGCATTTTATATCTGATGTTAACTAGAAGATATCATTTGGCTGAGCAGACACCAGCTTTTCTATCACTGTTTTCCACTGTAGCTAAAATAAAAAGAAAAACACATTTTAAACTTTACAATAGGTTGTCTTTAAATCACTGTATGATATATTGACATCACAAATACAATTTCAGTTTAAGTCAAGCTCCAACTTCCAGAACTTCCAGCTCTACTGTTTGGTAAAGCAAATCTCAGCGACTACAATGAGTTTATTTTTCAAAATTGCAGCAATGAACCTCTCTGAGCATCTCTGCCACTTGTTTTGGGTATTTAAATGTTTGATATTTCATTACTGTTTCAGGTTTGGCCGTGTATCTGTTGTTACTATTTGATTATCCATCATCTCAACCATTTGTTATAAAAATTTTAATTCTTATATTGTCCTGGAGAAATGGAAAAAAAGCCCTTTTTTGTAGTGTAACCATGTAAGGGTAAACAGTCACTTCCATTAATGCTTAAGTCATAAAAAGCAACTTAGATTTCTAAATGTTTTTAACCTGAGCTTTGTCAGATAATATCTTAACCAAAAAGAAACAGCATCACATTCTGTGCATAGAGCTTTAAAATGTGACCCCTTTCAAACTAAATGAATACTTATCTGTTGCTGATTTCGGACCTATAAAGCTCAGAATCTGTTTGAAGGACACTGCTGCTTTATGGTCTTACAATAGATCCAACTGCGAGGAGCTCTGCATGTCATTTCTGACCAGAACCTACGTTTTAATCCACATATCAAGCAGCTTTTTAAAGCAGTATTTTTCCTTGTGAAAAAAACTTCCAAGATCAGAAGGCATTTTTCCTGTAGCTATGCTGAAAAACTTGCTGTCATTTCATCTAGGATAGACAACTGTAATGCAATTTCAGCTGGATGCCCAAACAGCTCCCTTAAAATCCTCCAGCTAATCCACAACACTGCTGCTGGTCTTTTGACAAGAGCCAACTGGCTTCTTGTCAAATGTAGAATAGACTTTAAAATGCTTTTCACCAAGTGCAGTCTACCACCAATCTATTTAAATAAACTTTTCGTTCCATACATCCATAGTCCTCCACTCCTTTCCCCTTGTTTAATCTTAGGTTTATTTTAAAGATGTACAACAGAATTTTGCAGTTTTCTCAGTGATGCGCCCCCTATCGACGGCTAATCCAGCATTAGGGATGGGCACAATAAAACGACAATCTGTTAATCGATCGTTAAGGATTTAATCAATTAAATTTTTTAGAGGATAAGACTAATGCAACTTTAGGCTGGTGCTGAAGTTGTAAGTGTGTACATTGTCCGGTGTAACCATTGATTAAACCCAGTTCTTCGTCTTGTAATAAAGATTTAAATGAAGAAACAGCGTGTGTTCTACTTTCGCTTTAGTTTAATGTAGCCTGTACATATTGACTTCAAATATGAAAATATTAATGATCAACTGATGAGAGATTGTTAATTCTCCTGATAATCAATTAAGACAATTTAATCGAACACCCATCCCTATTCAGCATGCCTTTTGCTGCCCAGCTGTACTGTGAGCTCTCTGCAGACAGTAAAAGTAAGTCCAATTTTGACACTTGTCATTCCCGTTAATATCCATGGAAAACTTTGAACCATGAGGCAGTGTCTCATTGTTGTATAGATATAGATGTTGCTCAGTTAGTAAGTTAGTACAGCTCAGCCTGGAAGGCACATCAATGCACACTATGGAAAAATCATCTGCTGTGTGTCCAGCATATGTGGAGAGAGCATGGAGGAGATACCAGGAGACATTGGGGGTTGTAGGACAAGCAGGACCGCTACCTGCTCCTTTGAGCAGGGAGTAACTGAAGGAGCACTGCTAGAGCCCTACAAAAGGCTCCAGCTAGCCAGGACTGCATGTTTCTGCTCAAACTGTCAGAAACTCCATGAAGGCGGTATGATGGCCCGACATCCACAAGCCGGGCCTGAGCTCACGGTCCAACACTGTACAGGCCAAGTGGCATTGCCAGAGAACAGCAGGTCGGGCGGTTGGCCACTGGCGGCCTGTGCTCTTCACAGATGAGAACAGGTTAACGTTGAGCACATGTGACAGACCTGAGAAATGTTCTGCTGCCCTCAACATCCTCCAGCATGACCAATTTAGCAGAGGGTCACTGATGATCTGAGGAGGCATAGACCTTCATGTGCGACCCTAACTGCCAGTTGGGTGGCCTGAGCCTACCTGTCCACTTATTGTGTCTGAAATGTCTCCATGTTGGCATGGACCTACATTTCCAGATTTGAAAACACCTCTTTCCCCACTTAAAGTTCCAATTTGCCAGGTAAAAAAAGAAGAAAAAAAAAGAAAAAACACCTATGGGGACAAAAAAGATGTATTATTTCTGGCTAACCAACAAGTTCAATACTAATTCTACTGTCACGGCATTGCAGCTCCAACCTCACCCCCTCATCATCACACCCATGACTGTTAAACCACTACTCATGAAAAAAAAGAAGTCATGTCAAATATAGCAGCAGGGACTGTTTGAATATTTAACAGTGGTTAATAGATGTCTTGCAAACCGCACCGCAACCGCCTCGGTTGACTTATCAGATTAATCCAAAGGGTACACAACCCCTTCCCTCCTCATCACCAGCTTAGTTAAATTCTCCTGACATCCTCACACCGAGTGCCGAGAGCAAGCAGCCTTACAAGGCAGAAATGGTGACATCACTCCAACAACAGCTAAACAAAATAGGCCACAGCTGTTTGGTTCTTTAGGCTACAAATTAGACTCAATATGTCACACAGAATCACATCAGAGGAAGGACGGTAGAAAGCAGCAGCGAGCCTTCTCCGATGCCGTTATCTCTTTCTGCTCGCTTCCATGCTTTCCTCTGTTTTCCACAAATGCACTGATACAGAGCTCATGCTAATTTGCACAAGACGAGGAACGAGCAACGGAGGGTGTATTGGTGGGGAATGGATGAATTATGGAGGGATTTAAATAATAAATGGGCCCTTTTCAGCTTGACGAAAGAGTCTTAAAAGAGGTGGGGTACACATGGAGCTGGTGGGACACTTTGTGGAAGCCACAGACTCAAAAGAGATCTGGGGCATATGAATTATACCTTACTGGGTCCATTATCCCTTATCAAAGCATCAAATGAATTATTCCATGCATGGGGGACCTGGTGAATGTGTGTTCAGAGTTCCTATAGTTCCACTTCAGCAAGAAAACAGAAGGACTGACTGAATCCTCCATATGCACACATAAGGAAGAAGAGCTCAAACACCTGGGAGGAAACACTAATTCTTACATTTATTCTTCCAGATAAACTTACAGTTATCCTAAAAGGAATTGCACAACCCAATCCAGAGACAGATGAGGAAAAACGGGATGAGAAATGGGAAACTGAGTTTTGTGAGTGATCACAAGTGTTCTTTCTCAGACCTCCCTTTAGTCTAAAAATACCCCAGCCAAGCTCTGTGGGAAGGCTTCCCCAAAAGCCAACTCAATATCTCCCCAGCAGCACGTGGAGGGAATCCAATTCCTGTCTGATGCTTCGGCTCAAGTCAGGACAACAAGCAGCACCTTCCTTTAACCTAATTACGTTTCACCATGAAAAAAACAACGGGATGTCATTTTGAACTTGATATAACAGGGTTGCTATTTGTCAGAAGTTGTGGGTCCAGGTTTTTGTGGTGATTTATGCTGATTTTACATCAGCAGTAGTGGATTTAATCACTAGAAGCCAAACCAAACTGGAGCTGATTAAACTTCATATTAAAGGACTGCAGGTTAGATGTGGGGCAATGGGCTGATTAGATACTTCACTCTACATCCTCCTGTTAGTGGGTTATCCATGTACAACTCTGTGTAAATTAAATGGAAATAAAACCGAAAACCATTCATTACAAATCTCTTCAATCCACATTTTATTCCAATCAAACATGCAATAGAACAGATGTTAAACCTGAGACCTTTTACCATGCAAGTTAAAATATTAGTTCATTATGAATTTGATGGTAGCAATACAAAATAGTTGAAAAGGGATAACAAAAGACTGGACGTAAAGATGGTTCACAAATATGCAGCAAATAGTTTTTAAAAATCGTTGCATAATCTATGATATCATCAAAATAGTCTGAAAATCAAAAGGAAAAGACTTCTACAACTCTGTCTGTGAACACAGTCCACCCTGAAATCTACAAATGCAGGTGAAAGCTTTAAATGTGAACATGATCTAGTAACGCTGCCATCTTCTCTGGACCAAAGATCATTTAAATTAGTCTGAGGCAAAGTGCAAAACTGTTCTGTGGTCAGATCGATCAAAAACTGAAAAATCTTTCTAGAAACCACAGAAGCCGTGTCCTGCAGACTAAAGGAGGACGCATCCAGCTTGTTATCAGCAGAAGGTTCAACAGCCTGCATCTCTGATGGTATGCGGCTGCATTAATGCCTACGGTGTGGGCAGCTTCCACATCTGTGAAGCTCCATCAATGCTTAAAGGTACATGGAGGTGTTAGAGCAACATTCGCCCCCAACCAGACATTGTCTGCTTCATGGAAGACCTTGCAGTAGCAAAAACCTTTCAGCTAGAAAATATGTGGAGCATCATAAAAGCTAAAATGCAGTGGTGAGGGTCCAAGGACTGTTGAGCTGCTAGAATCCAGCATCAGACCAAAATGGGACAACATTCCTGTCCTGAAACTCCAGCAAATGGTCTCCTCACTTCCCAGATGTTTATATACACTTGCTCAAAGGAAACTAAGAGTTTCCATGAAAATGTCTCAGTTTTAACATCAATATGTTCTACTTAGAATAAATTATGACTTTGAGATTTAAAAATCCTTGTATTCTTATTGTATTCACATTTTTTGCAATGCCTAAATCTAAAAACAAAAAGGGTTGTAAATGAAGCATCTCACAAAACAAATTTATATGACAGCCTTTTAAAGTTTCATTACAGAATTTCCGAAGCAATCAATCTGAACTCAAATATTTTGCCTTCGTCAAGCCAAAAGTCAGCTGCAGAGAGATGCCATGAGTTTTGTTTTAAACTGCAACTGACAGAGCTGCTTATTTAAATGAGGAAAGGGAACTGCTGAGGTGGAGCATGTGGTGGAAGTCGGACTATTTCCTTCAGACCTTTGTGATAATTAATGTGTCATGCTTGAGTCGGGCTGGTTATTAGGGAAGTTAGCAAGGTTTCAGTTTCTATTCTAATCGCAACATACCAGGCTTTAAATCATCCTGAACAAGGAGAAATTTAAATGTCAAACTGAAGACTGAAGTCAGGCAAATTATGTTTTTCAGATAACAAGATAAGCTGCACATGTGAAATGACCCAATTTACAGTCATTATGCCTGTTTCTTCACAACACTGCAGGCAGGCCGATCTTTGGACCGAACAGTTTGCATTGGTTGGACGCATCGTCGATGAATCAGAGCATTGTGAGGAAACAAAACTCACTAAATGGGCCACTCGATTTGTCTGATCGCCCGTTTAGTAATCTGCCAGTGTGGTGCTTTACAGCTTCTTTTGGCAGCAACCCAATGTGTGCGACAATCAGTACAGAAATAGACGCAGATACACAGACTTCACTTATATTTGCAGCCTTACAGACACACACAGCTACTTGCAGCTCTTTTTTACCAATTCATCCCATTACCTGTAAACCAGGGATGCACAGTGTCAATGCCATCCTGCAGGTTCAACAGGTTTCCCCGCTGAAACACACCTGATTCAAATAAAATGAATCTGCTGAGTAAGATGTGTTGTAGCAGGAAAGGTCTAAAACCTGCAGGACAGCGACCCAAGATGACAAGAGCAGGACATCCCTGCAGTAAAATCTAAATCATCATAAGTTTTTCAAATAAAGGTTCACATTTCTGTTGAATCCCCTCTTCAAAGCCCCTCTATATACATTTCTCAGGTCTCATCGTGTCACTCCTCTTGATTTTTGTTATCAAAATGATCATCTGTATGCAGAGACAGAGCCTTTCATGTGCTCTGATCTTTCTTTAAAACAAAGACAAGATAGCGGATTGTCCTTTCTACCCAATCAGGTGACCAAAGGTCAAGTAGTTGGACAAGTTCATGTTAGTATCCACAACTGCTATGCTTAGTGCAGAGCTCCGGTGACCAGTCAAGCTGCACAGTCCCCCTGCTCCTCCATCTCACTCTGCCATGGCAGGACAGCGAGATAGGGACGGCAATAATTGCTTCCTAAGTGCATGTGAATGTTGTGACAGACTGGTGAATATTTTTCCTCCACTAAAACATGCACAGAAAACCGATGAGCAAAAGCACACAGCTAGAGCCACTGGCGCGACACAGCCAAAGCAGTGCAGCAAGTACACTCAGGATCAAAGAGAAAATGAATGGGGGAAAAAATGGAAATCTGGATGGTTATCGGATAAATGATTTACTGAGCTTTGCAAACCTAAAGCATAACAAGAAGGAAAAGAGGAAGTCTAAACGGAACAACTGTAGAAGCAGCGAGATGAGACATCTCCGGCAGCTTTGCACTGTTTGCATTTGGTCTGAGGCTGCAACAGTATCTGAGGCCCAGGCTGGGGGTGTCACTCCTCAGCTGTGTCCCCTGGGATGTCCTTTCACCCTCAAGCTCACCAGCTTTAAGGCTGGGAGGGGGGGGAGATAGAGGGGTCACTTTGGTGACGTTGCTGCTCACCTTCACTTTACCCCTGCTGGCCCCATTCTGACACCAAACCCCTCTGAAGCCCCGTTCTCAAAGTGAAGGTCAAAGAGCTGAGGAGGAAGCACCCAGGCAGCCTGATCCCAGTCCTGTAGCACCTCCGGGAATCTGGAAACTTATTTTCAAGTCATGTCTCTAAAAATAAAAATGGCTTTCATTTCAGTGCGCAGGCCCGTAATTAAAGGCAAGCGATTCAAATCACATTTTTAGTTATTTCTACAGCTGACATTAATAGCAGCAAAAGACTTAAAAATCTAAGATTAAATACATGAAATAATAGAGAAAAATGATAGTAAAATCCTCTAATTAATGGGTAGTCTATCATTCATAAGTCTACACTCCATTTATGTAAGATTTAATCCATAGGCCACATATTTAGACATCTATCCATGCCATCCAATGCACCTTGTTATTTTCGTATCTGTGGCTTTTCCACAACACATTTGTGAATGACAGTGCTGAAATGAGGGGAAATATTTTTTCATCTAGCAAGAGTTTGGGAGTGTTTCATCTTACTGCAAGAATGACGGCTTTTAATGCCACTGCATTCATAACCCGTGCCTCTTATCATAGCTCCTTCCAACACTTGATGGAATTTGCCATCACACAATGGTTGGAAAATACACTTCAAAGGCAAAAGACGCATCTAATCTCCTCCACTCTGCACATTGCAAATTTGCTGTGATAATAAGATCCTGCCTTCCCAAGCGTTCTTAGGGATCTGAACCAAGGATGAGAATTTCATCTCTTCTTTTCTCTTTCCCTCGGTTTCTTTCGAGCTCGCTTTCTCCCAGTGTGGCATCGCAAGGAAGTGCGTGAGGAGCTGGGGGCGGGGGGGTTGTGCTACAGTTTGAGAGAATCTCTGCAACAGCAGTACTGCATATCTGTGGAACCCATCCCATCCTTATGTAAAAGCCCCATTTTACAGATTTATTCTACACACACACAAACACACACACACACACACACACACAACAAGAGAGAGACACAACTGACAGCACAGCACAGTGACCTAGTTTCAGTGTGGCCCAGAAAGATCAAGCATGACTCCCTCAGAAATGCTGTGGGCACAAAACCGTGTTCAGTGCTTTCAGTCAGGCCAGTGCACATCGGCCAGCAGCCAGCCAACCAGTGGCACTGCAACCGGGAGCCGATGGAGCCGATGTTTGGTGATGCTGCCGTATTTGGAGTGCTGAGATGTGCAGCTCAGATTCCACAGCCTCCTGTAAAAAGTCAGGAAACAACCAGGAGGCAGGCAAGGAGCCCCGCAGGTAAAGCTGTGTTGTGTTTAGTCTTACAGAGGGCAGGTCGCGGATAGGCTTGTCATCGTAGGCACAGCTGCAGGACAAACTGCAACATCAGCCCCCCTCCGACCCCCGCCGCCCGACTCCTGGCGTCCTACATACGCTGCTCAACCCCCTCCAGGTTATCTTTACACATGGAGAAGGTTATGGATGGAGATGCTATCTCAGGGAGCACATTAGCACAACAAAGAGGTGTTTTACAGACAAGCCCGGCAGGATAATTAGCTGATCCCTAGCAAGATGCTGTGTTCGATACAGCACAACATGCTAATGTGACGGCGTAGTGTTGGATGTGAAGGGAGGAGATGCAATTTGAGCCATGTTCGTACAGGAAAATATATAAATAACTAAACCTCACTGTGAAATTGAAGCTTTCATCAACAGACTCTGTACCTGAACTTAAATGCTCATTTCTTAAAGGAACAGGACGCTTTAGAAGACTTCGAAAGGTTTTTAGCCTCAAAGTGAACGCTGAAAAACACACTTTTTCAAAAGGAAAAACAGACGTTTGTCATCAACAGCAAAATAATATTCAACATCAAGATCATCTGCATCAAAATCTGTGTCCAACTTAAATTTACCTGCATTTACTAGCGTAACTGTCTGTTAAGGCGTTTCAGCAAAGACAGTTGAAATGTTTGCAGTCAAATAAAATACATTTCTAGATATACAATTGTCCTGAAGCTGGAGATGTTTTGGTTAGTGTAGCGCATGTGAATGCCAGTGATGGAGCATTCAATCCGTAGATTTTCCAACCAGGCATTGAGCATAAAATATTGGGAAGGTTTCTGGCAATGATGTCTTAACCGTCCAGCTACCATCCTAAACAAATGACGCTTTCCACGTGGCATACGTCCTTCCGTCCGTCCATCTGTCTATCTATCCATCTACTTATCTTAACTCAAAAAGTAATGGGCAGATTTTGATCAAATTTTCAGGAAAATGTCTGGAATGGGATAAAGAAAAACCGAGTAGATATAGGGGGTTATCTGGGTCACCGTTTGGATATAGTATTCTTTACTGTGGGGAGACATGAGGATAATTTTGCCGTTACAGCTTCTAACTCAGACGATACCCAGTATCATTGGCAAAAGAAATTTACAAGATGGCAGCATGGTGGACGTTATAATCTGCAACATGGATCATGTTGATATTATAAATCTGGTGCATAGCAGGGTTCTGGGTGGGCTGTTTGACCTTTAGGCAGAGCTTTCCCGATCTGAGACCAGTATCCGGTATCGGTGCCGATACCAACAAAAAAACACGGATCGGACAGTATCGCCATGCGTTAAAATATGCCGATACAGTTGCAGATACCAGATACTAACTTGTACACAACTACATTGGCGTCCTTGTGTTGTCATGGCTACGAGTGCTTCCCTTTTCTGGTGGAGGGAAGAGGGCTCCTCATTCCTGATCATCTCTTTTATGCCCTCTCCCTCCGTTTAAAGTGTCCTTCGGCGGCTGCGAGTGTGACTTAATTTCCAGTCCCACACGCTAGCGAAGGGGTAGTGTGTAGGGGGCGGTTTGGGATTGGGCTGGAGTGAAAGCAGGTAATTTTGAATCCAGTAGCAAAGCATCAACAAGTAGGCTACAATTCATGGTGCACCACCACGTCCATGAGCACTTGTTTCAAAGATGCTGCGATTACTTTACCGATGCCAAATGACATCGTACTCTGCCAGCTCTGCAAAATGAAAATGACGCTTCACAGCAGTAGGGCTGCAATGAACGCACAATTGAAGCGTAAACAAAAACCCAGGAGCACTTTTACAGCAAAGCTCTGTAAGTTTACTCGAGTTTATTTTTTGTAATCATGACACATTCAAACAGTAACGCGGATCATATTTATGATGGTGTAGTCTTTTACCGGTTACCAACTTCTCAATCACCGGCAGCTTCACTGCCAGATTGAAAGAAATTTAAGTGTCACTCACGGTAACAGCGTGCATCAATAACGGTGAATCGGCTCGACCTTCTTGTTTGCTTAATATTGTGTAGAAAGTGGACTAAACTAACGCTACATGCTATTATTATTATGTTGCTTCTCATGTGAAACTCCTATATGGTAGGGTTGTGTGGTATTTATGATTATTATTACAGCTAATGAAATTTTATATATTTATATTTCTGTAAGAGGAAAAAATTATTTTGGGAGTGCCTCAGAATGCAGCTTAACTCTTTTTCATTCAAATTGAACAAATTTTTCCAAGATGATTTCAGTTAAGACTGGTTAAGAGTGCTGCTAAACTTCACAATATATTTGTATTAAATAAAATGTGAAAGTTGAGAACATTTTTGGTATTCGTACTGGGTAAATTCTTTCTCATATTCATCAAGCACAAAAAAAACGTTAGATTATTGAATTAATTGAAAAAATAACCGAATCGTTAGATGCATCGAAAAAATAATCAACAGATGAATCGATTCAGAAATAATCGTTTGGGACAGCCCTAAACCTGTTTTAGCCAAATCCATTTATAAGATGTCCATTTTAACTGTAAATGACTAACCTTCTGTTTTATTTCAAAGGAGAAATGTCTTAGTTTGATTAGTTAATTTCTGCCTTAAAAATGCTGCTGGCAGATGCATTTCAGTCTATATCAGGGCTCTAGCTTTAGTCCACAAGCGCCAGTTGTCAGCAGGTTTTAGATGATTCCCTGGCTCAAAGCACACTGTTCAAATTAATGGTGTTGCAAGACTTGAAATTACAAGTCCTGCAACGATCCATTAATTTCAATTGTGTTGAAGCGGAGATAATCTGCATGACAATACCCTGAGAAGATCAGAGTTGAAGAAGCCTGAACTACAATTTGTTTGAATTACAACCATTATCATATAAAAATTGCTATTAGATATTTAATTGTCAAAGTTGATTCTTAAATCGCTATGACAGTCTAAGCCTAATCATCATCCAATGATACGTGATGATACAAGAGTCAACTCAAACATAAAGATGACTTCTACCTCGGTAAGAGAAAGTCTATTTCTTTCAGATCCTTGGAAACGTCATAATTTCTTAAATTGTGCATGGTGGGGATAAAGGTTCATCAGAGCTATGACTTTTCTGGTAACTTCCACTGCTCATTAAACTTCAGCTTATGTAACATTTCTCTGAATGCACTTTTTTCAGTGTTTACTGGTTGATCTCTTGGGCGATACACTGCATTATACAGTCAACATGTGCCATTGAATACTTTTAGGGCTGGGTATCACTCCTAATTTTCTGAATCGATTCGATTCGCAACAGCAAAAATTGATTCGATTTCGATTATTTTCGATTCGATTCAATACTGATTAATTTTCAGATATTCATGTCACATCTTCTTGAATATTAGACATTCACAGATGGCAATTTTTATGAAACCCTGAAGCAACCTTTAATACATTTAATTTTCGTGTTTTCATAAGAAGAAATGTCCAGCACTAGCATGTCACGTACAACTGTAACATTTATTTGTGAAAATAACTAGTCTTACATATTAAACAGAATACAGTGTTAACAAAAACACTACAGTAAAAAAGAACGGCCAAATAAAAACTAAGCTTTCTTTCTTTTAAGAGTCCTTTCAAGCCTGTTGCGCATATCTGACATGGCGATGACGTCACTACCATGTGCCATGGAAAAAGAGCGAATTCACTCCGTATTGTAAAACATCCGCTACATTCTATTTTTACGATTTGGAAAAACACAAACAGGGCCGTGTTGCTATTATCTTGGCAAACAGTGGACCGTTCTACAGTACAGAGTGATCTATGAGGGAATTCGCTCTTTTTCCATGGCGCATGGTAGTGACGTAATTGCCTTTGCAGGTAAGTGCCAGAGGCTTGAAAGGACCCCGGAAGACAACAACAAAGGAAGTACAGGCTGCATACAGGTCACGGAGGAATGGGACTAGCATCCGCTAACAAAACATTGGTAAAATCAAGGAGGAGTGGCAGATAATGCCTTATTTAGTGGGCGAGCAGCACTTGCCCCGAACCCTCCAATTATATGGATAAATGCTGATGTGTGGATATAAATATTTCCCGATGGAGTTCAAGTTGCGCCACAGCTGTCTGGGTGAGTAAATGATCGTATAGCATGCTACAATAAAGGTACAGGTTGAAAAATGCCAAACTTCCCCTTTAAGTTGTGTCGTTAATAGGGATGGGCATTCGATTAAATTGTCTTAATCGATTATCATATTACAGGATTATTATAGATTATCAATTAATCAATATTTCTATATTAAATTTCAATATTCAATAACGACTCTTGTGGCAGTTTAAGTATTAATTCAGGGGTTACACTGGAAAATATGTGCGCACAAACAGCTTCAGCACCAAAGAAGCATTTGATTAATCAATTAAAGAGGAATGTAACCGATTAATCAATCGTCTATTTATTATGCCCATCCCTTGTTGTTAAATCATTGAGATTATTTTAGTCCTGCAAGCTACACATCTTTTTTGTCTAACCTGGCACCTTCAGAACTCACAACTATCTTTCAACCAATCTAGACCCAAGGAGGATCTGGGAACATGGTTCCTTTGTTCTACTGTCCAACATGTGTTATTGCTACTAAATGCTAACTAATGTGCCATGGTGGACAAAGATCATTTCCTCAGTGGTCACATGATAAAAGCAGTTATCTTGGCTCCACCTCCAAGCAACAGCAGCCATTTTGTCACCTCCTTGTTCCCATGGCAATAGCAGCCATCCTTTGACATAAAGCCAAATGGTGAAGTCCCAGTCTGACCCCACCCCATTGTTTTATTACTTTGATAACAAGATGCAACAATAAACCCTGGATTACAAAAGGAATATTAAAATCTTGTAAGAAGAAGAATAAACTTTACAGGGATTTTGTAAAATACCGGACAGAAAATACAAAAAAGCGATATAAGGCCTATAAAAATAAGTTGACAACTATAATGAGATATGCCAAGGAAGATTATTATACCAAAATTTTAATGGAGAATAAGAATAATATTAAAGGAATGTGGAAAGTGTTAAGGAATGTTGGTAAAATGGTTTGCAGTCATCCTGCTTATTTAATCAATGAGCAGAATCAAGAAATAAGTGTTGCACAAATAGCAGATGAATTTAATTCATTTTTTGTCAATGTTGGCCCAAATCTTGCCAAAACGATATCAACACATCATGAAAAGGAATGTTTGAAATGTGAAGGCAAAGTCATGCAATCATTATCTCTTGGCAGGGTAAGTGAGAATGAAATTATTTTTGTTGTATCCAAATTACAAAGTAAACATTCATGTGACAGTGATGGCTTAGATATGTTTATTGTTAAAGAGAGTGTACACTGCATTAGCAGACCATTAGCATATATATTTAATTTGTCCTTCAATACTGGTGTCTTTCCAGAAAAAATGAAGGTGGCTAAAATTATTCTACTTTTTAAATCAGGCAATAGGCAAAGCATTACAAATTATAGGCCTTTATCTTTACTTTCTCAGTTTTCAAAAATTTTGGAGAAGCTTTTATTGAAAAACATTCTTTGATATATGACAATCAGTTTGGTTTCCGTACTAATCGTTCAACAGCTTTGGCACTTATGAAAATTACAGAGGACATTACTACAGAATTGGAAAATAAAAATCACACAGTGGGAGTTTTTATTTCCCATTAAAAAGGCTTTCGATACTTTGGACCATCGTATTTTGATCTCCAAATTACAGACTTCTCTGTGGAGTCCCTCAAGGCTCTGTGCTTGGACCTAAACTTTTTACGTTATATATTCATGGTCTCTGTGATGTATCAAAAATTTTACGTTTTGTTCTTTTCGCAGATGATACAAATTTTTTTGTGTCAGGGAAGAACTTAAAACTACTAATGAAAATAATAGAAGAAATGGTACAACTTCAGAAATGGTTCAGTGAAAATAAATTGTCTTTAAATTTAAGTAAAACAAGGCTTATGCTG
>JAVQJG010020505.1:0-18480 GCA_036024015.1 Craterocephalus amniculus | reverse complement strand
CTGTGGCCTTCCTGTGTGGAGTTTGCATGTTCTCCCCGTGTATGCGTGGGTTCTCACCGGGTACTCCGGCTTCCTCCCACTGTCCAAAGACATGCATGTGAGGTTAATTGGGCACTCTACGTAAATTCTCCCTAGGAGTGAGTGTGTGTGAGTTGTTGTCTGTCTCTCCATGTCGGCCCTGCGACAGAGTATACCCCGCCTGTCCAGGGTGTACCCCGCCTCTCGCCCGTTGATAGCTGGGATAGGCTCCAGCACACCCGCGACCCAATTGGATTAAGCGGTTCAGAAAATGGATGGATATCATCTTAATATGAGGGACAACAGCCACTTGCTAAGATTTGCTATGATAAAATAAAATAGACTAGTGAGATGTATTTTTTTTAAAAGTGTGAAACACTCATTTTAAGCCCTTAAGTAAAAACAACCTCAAAACCAGCCTGTTAAAGAAAAAAATAACTAGTTAGCCATTCCTAAATTAAGAAGAACCATGTTACAATCTTTTGAGGGTTTTTTGCATTTAACTTGCTTATTTTCGGAATCTTCTCAATTTGGATAGAGATAGAGATTTTTACTCACATTAATGTAGCTCATTCTGTAGCATCGTCAGCTGAAAGTTTAACTAATGTTTTCCAACTCTGTTCCACAGAGACACCAACGAAGAAGAGGAGCATACACCGCCTTTTTGGACCGCGTGGAACTAAGTCAATCCTGGAATACGAAATCATGATCCACTTATTATCTTTAATACAATTTTCAAAATGAACATACCTGGTTAAACTGTGAAAAAGAAAATGTTAAATAATTGAAAATATGGGTATAGGTCAATTTAATAGCTCATTTTATGTTTGTTCTACAGTCATGTGGAGTCAACTTTGAGGACTTCATTTTTATTTATTTTTTTTTTTTTGCTTTAAAACAATTTAGTATTCATTTCTTTTTAAAAACTCCACTATATTGGTTAAAAAAAATACTAAACATCACAAGTCTTTAAGTAAGTTGCAAACTGTTCTTTTTTTCTGCAGTACAGACAAAACTTAACTTTCTATGGCAAATTTGTAATGTTTTATTTCAGTTCTCAGCTTTATCCGGTTCCTACGTGGGTCTAGTGTTTGCATTTCAGTCCAAATAAGTAAAAGAACATTTAGAAAACACAATTAACAGAATGAGGTGGCAGAGCTGGCAGGTTCTCATATTATTTAGCTTGGCAGATGGCATGAAGGGACGGTGCTGTCATGCAGCTCCACTGACAGCTGCTCTTTCACCACACTAAGAATTATAAGCACGTGAAGCCGGCACATGTTTGAAACATATCTGAAATAGCTCCACATATGTGTTTAATGGGTCATCTGTGACTCTGCATAACTGGTGGGCTAAATATAAAGTGAAAGGAATATCAATCTCTGCAGCAGACCACCCGGACCTAAAGCTGCCATGTGTTTTTCTGATTTGAACCCTTTGTGGATGAAAGGAATCATTTCAGCTCTGATATTAAAGATTCCAATGTGTCCTTGTACACTATAGTCCATATGCACAAGTTTTATGTAAATTGGGAAACAAGCTTCAAAGAAAAGAAAGTGAAAATCTGCCTAATACATACTGCATAATATATCGACTAAATAAAGGATGAAGTTAAACATTATTTACATGGTTTGAAGTGAATCTTGCATTTCTCATTATCATCATTTGTGTTTTGTTAACAGCAAGTCTTGTTTTTCTGATGGGTTTCTATGCAGCAATGCCCAGACAAACTCTGTCCTATTTGGCCAGCGTAACATAACCATGATCCTTTATACTGCAGACATAACCGCAGCACCAGGAGCTTGCCAGACTGAAACACTAGATTCCCACCACCCAAACAAACGTGGTTAGTATAATAAAACATATCACTGCCATTTCCTAACTCAAGTTAATCCACATTAGTTCATTTCTTGAGCTAAAATTCCAGGACTTTTCACTCTGTTCTCTATTTTTGTTACATTACCCAGGGATAAAATATGGATAACAACAAAAAACTTTTAAAAATAGACCCACTCTCACAGTAAAAAATGCTAAAACAGCTGCCATGTGACATAACAAGGGCTTGTGTCTAAAACAAAGTTAAAGTGCTTGTATTTGCAAGAGACAGGCTGAGATTATTATTAGTAACGGACATGTTTATGTCTGTCTCAAGGAGGAGTTTCACTCTTAAATCACATGGGAGGTGTGTTACTGCAGCAAGACAACAGTCCATATGTGAGAGAGAGGCTGCTGCACTGGAAAGAGAGCTCTGCACAGCAGGAATAGCAAACTTGAATTTCTGAAAAACAAATGTGTTTTCCAAACTTTGGTTACAAAATAGGAAGAAACCTTGACAGCTTTCCAAAGATCCTTTTCCTAAAGAATAAGAACTTTCAGTCTGTGTCAAGGTTATATGTTTGACAACTGTTATTTTCTCTCATCATCGCTGAAATACATTTTCTACTATTCTTCTCAAAATAGATACTTAGCCCTGACATGTTTCCTGCTTGTATGAAACAAATTATATATATATTTATATATATATATATATATATAGACATATACATATACATACATATCACAGCAAGTCGTTGCTGTCATGGCTTTTACACTTACCCGTGATCTTTCCTGAGTTTTTGGGGAGGGCTGCACAATATTCTGAGAACATCAATGTGCAATATCATTATTGCAAAGTCAACTGCAATGTCCCAAAGAAATGACGGCTTAAAATAGAACAAACAGATGATCTAATGAATATTTCTAAGTAAGAGGACGCTTACTTAGTATTTTTATCAACATACGTGCACATGTACAGCGCTTGTTATCACACATGTTGGGGGTTTTGGTTTATATATTGCAATATTCAACAATGGAATGAATCATATGTGTTCTTAATATTGTGTAGAAAACGGGACTTTATCCATCCAAAATCAAAAACCACATAATCCAGTTCAGGATAGTGGGATGTTCTCCTCAAGTAGGAAAGTTTGTCCAAACTTTTGACAGGCAGTTTTTATATAGAGAGAGAAATTAAATACACACAAATAAAAATGTTATCCTAAAATATAATAAACTGTATCTATACAAAGTGATCAATTGCCTTTGAGATTAATAAATTATTTTTCATTTACTTTTAATAAAGCAATTCTGGCCTCTCCTCCAGTCTTGGGCTATTAGCAACAATAGTCCTTGTCTCAACTATCATCTATCACCCACCACAACGTACAGTACAGTAGTGGTCATTTCCTGTAACGTGTTTCCCCCCACAATATTGACAGCATAAAAATAAACCAATGAAACTAATAATGATTATCTAATAGAGTTCAGGATAGAGGCGGGTTATGTAAGTCTGTGGATAAGGCCAGTCACTGTTGTCTCTGGCGGACAGGCTCAGAGTGTGGCGCTGTTCCTGCCTCTCAGACCAATCATTTCAAACAAAAACATGCGAGTGAGAGAGTGAGAGATTGGGGCGGCGCTGTTTCTCCGCATGGATGCAGTAAATGTAAACTCTGCCAATCCCCAGCTACACACACACCAAGGCAGGGAACGACTGGGGAAAATACGCAGATTCTTCGAGCTAAAAACACGGTAATGTACAAAACTGAATGTAGAGAAGAACGGTTATAACGCCCTGCGCGTGCGGCTACTCTAGCATCCTGCGCGTTCTGCGGAGGTTTATTGATTGTTTTTCTTTGAAATGACAGGATGTGTTTACCTGAATAACGTTTACAAATGTATTTAAATCACTTAAACTACATTTAGTCTACGTGAATTGCACCAAATACAAAACTGCTTTTGACAGTTTTTAAAGTTACTAAAATACAAACATAATACATTTACCTTTGCTACTTATGGGGGGGGGGGTGGCTTTAGGTCGCTTCTTCAGCTGTTTTTATACATATATTGATTTCAAACGTGGTGTTCCGCTCCGCAATGCGTTTTAAAACTACTTGGATTCTGGAAAAAGAAAAAATGGTATGACAGACTGTCCGAGCAACAGGTGATCCTGATTCCCGGGCAGACACGTGAATGACGGGTGTATTAGCCAATCGAATGACAGAGATAGGAGAGTATGCACCAATCATGTCGGCCCGCAGTGTCAGTGTGGGCGTTGTTCCAGGATGGTAATACACAGCGGCGGTGTCATCAGCGAAAGAGCCACACTGGGCTTGGAAGACAGACAGGGAGGGTGTCTCTGGTTCTGGCGGGGCTTGTTGCTGTTCACAGAGAAGGAAGTACATATTGAGCAAGATTTTTTAGATTGTGAGGACTCTACGGAGAATCGCAGTTCATTTCAGAGGGGCTCTGGTTTATTTATCTCTCTACAGAAAACTGGTAGGTACGGGATTTTTGGCCTGGCTATAACGTTGTATTCGTTTAGCTGTAAATTTAATGCAGAGATTGCTCCGTGGTAATACAATTAAGGAAGCCGCATTAGCATGAAATTGCATTTAAACATGGCTAATCATTATTACTTAGATTTTAACTGCATCTATTTGAACGTATGTACAGAATTAGATAGTTTAGGCCAGCTGTAAATCCAATTAATTAAATAAAAAATAATTTTCTGTCATGCCACTGTGACTGGTGCTCCCAAGCTGTCAGCATAATACTGTCAGTTTGAACTCTATATACTGCATACAGTAAACAGATTAAATGTCTTCCCCTGAACTTAAAAACTGCCTATAAGCTACAGATAAGCTCATTATGTTGATAATATGCACCAGAAAGGTGTTGTCTAGGATTCCACAAAAGTACTTCCACACCAGCTATCTTCATTTTCATAAAGAGGGAATGGGATTCATTGTCATGTTGTCATTGATCATTCACCGTTGACTTCAATCAAAGAACTATTGATTGTTTTTGTTTTTTAGGATGGCCTTTTGTTGGCTACTTGGGGGCAGCTGAATAAGTAAAAAAATAAAATATCTGATGTAAAGTTTGCTAGAAATGAGCAGCAATTATAAGTTTATTTGGAGGTTTTTCTTCTGACAAATAAGTTTTGACTTTTAGCTCTGTTTTGGTTTTCAATTACTCCTCCTGAGATGTAATATGCTTCCCTGACTTTTTCTTTCTGTAATTTTGATCCAGTCATAGTTGTCATGAAGTAATTCTTTCTTAGGAATGGGAATGTGACGCAGAGCCCAGTTTGCAGGCTGGATCTTACCAAATGTTTACATTATTTGTTCATTATAATTAGTTGGATTTGAACTTTACTCGAGCAGCCTCTCACCTACTTTTCTTTTTCCTATAACATATTTTGTCATCTGACACCCCCCTCCCTTTGTTGGTGCTTTTCTTTGCATCTGATAAGCTCTTGCTAATGTTTCACAGTAATATGAAACTTAAAGTTTCTCAGACAGCCACCCATGTACTGGAGCAGCACCACACAGGCTATAGTGGTTCTACTTAGAAGGAGAGAAGGATTGGAAATTTAATGCAGTTTGATGCTGTGATGATGGCTTTGTGTCACTATCATTTCAACCCAAATAACATGGCGTCTGTTCTTCAGGTAGTTGCTGCAGTCGTTTTGGAGTAACAACACATCTGAGGACCGTTCCTGGACTCCTGCCTTGTACCACCCTCTAACCCGTCCTTTCCCGATGAGGAAAGATGGGCAATGGATTATCTGAGCAGCCAAGCTTCTTCTCAAGCATCCCGTTCTTCCAGTCTTTTCACATTGCCATTCTCGGGCTGGACTCTGCTGGGAAAACTACCGTCTTGTACAGACTGCAGTTCAACGAGTTTGTGAACACTGTGCCCACCAAAGGTTTCAATGCAGAGAAAGTTAAAGTGTCTCTGGGTGGCAACAGGACTGTGACGTTCCACTTCTGGGATGTCGGTGGTCAGGAGAAGCTACGCCCCCTGTGGAAATCGTACACGCGATGCACCGACGGCATCATATTTGTGGTGGACTCTGTGGATGCAGAGCGGATGGAGGAGGCCAAAACGGAGCTCCATAAAATCACCAAGACCTCTGAGAACCAGGGAGTCCCCCTACTGGTGGTGGCCAACAAGCAGGACTTGAGACACTCTCTGGGACTAGAGGAGATCGAGAAACTGCTGGCGCTAAAAGAACTGGGCCCTGTGACGCCCTGGCATCTGCAGCCAACCTGCGCCATCATAGGAGACGGACTCAGAGACGGGCTGGACAAACTCTACGAGATGATCCTGAAAAGGAGAAAAGCGCTGCGACAACAGAGGAAAAAGAGATAAACTCACGTGATTAGATCGTAAGGTTTTACATGTGAAGGAAATGTCTCCTGGGTGGATTTAAAGCTCCACAGCAGGTTTAGATTCACTGTGCTGAGTTTTATCAGTCCAAAACTGAGCTTTAGTATTCCCGGTCATGGTGGTATGTTTATGCTGTTGATCAGGAAGTGAAAATAAAAGGAATTCAGTATGAAGAAGAGAAAGTTTCAGATATGTGTGGATGTGTAAAGAAGAGTCTATAGTGGCTAAAAAGCACTGAGGGTTTGAGGTGTGGAAGGGTGAAAAAAGGTGTGTAAAGGATGCTATAAGGTGTTGAACAGCTGTTCCAAACAATATTACCAAAAACAATAATTTAAGTAAAGGCGCTGACTAGTTGAAGGTTTTATGGCAAAAGTTTTACTTCACTGTTTGCTCTGTTTATATAATTAAAACTTGTACATTTTTCACACTGGACATTTGAAGGAAAAGTATTATGCATTATCACAGTATCAGTTTGCTTGCTGTCTTATAACTTGTTTTTTTTGTTTTTTTTAAAGCACTTTAGATCATCCCTTTGTACTGAGTTTACAGATTTAATCTCGATCATGTGTTTTGATTTTTTTGTTTTCTTTTTAAAAAATAGAAATGAAATAAAAATACAGTAGTTTGTCCACACTGGCATCATTGTCAATAGACAGGTTGTGCTTTATGTTTTGCTAAATAAAGATTGTTTACAAGTATGTGAATGTGGCAAAGTGGGCCTTATTTACGGTCTTTAGTTAACGCTTGTGCCTAAAATCCAAAACTGTGTTGCCAAAGTAGCTGGGTGAAAACATTGCTTAACAAGCCACTAAACCAGTTTGAGCACAAGAGCTGCTGACATTATGGGACTCGTTCTGCTGCATGTGCACATGTGGTGAAAAGTCTCCCCCCTTCAAAGGAAAAGAAAATGCATGCTCAGGCAACCTCGCCACTAATTATCACTTTAATTTGCCTTCAGTTTCATTTTATGCAGCCTGCACACTAATTGTGTTGACACAGGAGCACACCCTAAACCTAAAGGTCCCTGTGCTGTGCTGCCTTATGCAAGAGCTTTTCCTTAACAAATAGATGCTAATTTAAAGGAATAAGTTACACAAAACCAAACTTTCCCCCAGATGAACCTCACCATTCAGGCATCGGTTGTGACTGGGGCAGTCTGCAGGCCAGACTCGGTACAACAGGCCGGACCCGGTGGCATTGCCGGGTATTTTTGCGCTGTGTTGAACATGCAGCCCAGTGCATTAACACCACTTGTTCTACCATCCCTTTGAAACAATTAAGCCCAACAGGCTGGTGCAGCAGCTGGCCCTCCAGAATAACTGTGACGCAGACGAGTCGTTGGCTCTGCGGTCCAACCTTATTATCAAACGTCTGCACCATATAAATATCCCATCCAATTAAAATGTCGTAATTGTGACCTTGATGATTTGGAGCTTTGTGTCAGGGGTCTATTAGATATTAAAATAGATGTACAGCATGCCTTTAATAGTGTTTTTAAGCATTTGTGCACATTTGAAACTACAGCAGAAGCCAAGTGGATTTTTTTAATGTCTTCTTTAATGTTATGAGAGACAGAATTGATGATAGAGAGGAGGTCAGCTTCCCAGAAAGCCTCATGTTTTTAAAACCCAGGTGCCTCTTCCTTACTTGCCTGCCAAGGAAGGAAACACAAAGGGCAAAGGCATTATCATACTTTTCCTATTTCAACTTCCCTTTCTAGGCAAGCCACATCAACTCGGCATGTGTGTGTGTGTGTGTGTGTGCGTCCTGTCCTGCCATCCACGTACACTTCAGCACCTCAGGTCATTTCTTTTGATCTGCTGAAGCACTCACCAGGGGATTACTGTAATAAAGCGTATTTCCTCTCCTGAGCTTTATATTTGCTGACATGCTTTAATGTCTCACAACATATGGTGGCTCTAATAAGCCTCGCCATTTTACTTGATTGAACATAATCACGCTTCTTGTTTAGAACGGCCTCCCCCTCTTGTCAATTTCTTGGCAAAATGTTTACCAGGGTGAGGAAATGTCATGTCCAGTGGCGGTTCATTACTCCATCAACTTTATAGCCGGAGTTTGGAGCAGGAAGGCTGGAGCGATCGTAATGAAAGCACGCTGCAGTGTCTTGTTTGGAGCTGCTCGTCCATAAAAGACTTCCCACTCAGTCCTGCTATTATTCTGCGCCGGAGCCATCTCAGCTGTTCTCATAGCGAGACGCCTGAGGCATTATTGAGTTTGGCAGCTTTTTTTTCTCTTCTTTTCTACTTTTGTTTTATTGTTTTTTCTCAGGTTGGGCTACACACAGCTCAGCTGAATACTGTACAAAATGTTCTGCTCCGTGAGAACATGTTTTTCCACAACATTTGACAACGCTACGAGATGGGAGGAGCCTCTGATTCCAAGAGGATTTCTCAGCACTGTAAAGTTTTCTTTTAATGATATCTGTGGAGTTACTCAGCACAGTCACACCCTCAACACCCTAAAATAGGAACACAAGCTGTGCGCTGTGCTTACTTGGACTGAACGTTTACGTCAACCAACTCTATACTTTTTAATTTGCTCCTGGGAACAGAGAGAGCCAAATAAATTCTGTATGCATTGTTGTTGCAACTGAGAGCAAAATTCATACAGTTAAGTTTCATTTGCTCAGAACAGTTTTTTTTCATTTGCATTTCATCCTCAAACCTAAGCCCACTACCATAAACAAACTGTAATGGGTTCTGAAATGTGTTTACTTGCTTTTTGAGATGAGTCAATAACTGTCACTCAAGGACTTTTATGATGCGGGACATTCGGAAAACTTGTCTGTCATCTAATTTTAGGTGCTTGACCATGTTATCCGACTACCATCCTTATCTTAATATACAAGCATAGAAAGGATCTGATTTATTCACGGAAGTATGTCAGTGTGTGACAATGTCTGCCTACTTTGAACCCACTCTGTTGGAGACACTTACACTTGTAAGAGTGTTGTCAGGTTTCGTGCACAGTTACACTACTTTAGGTGGTGATATTGTCAGATGATGCTGCAGTGATTAAAATCTGGATTTAAATAGAGCAAATTGACAGTCTGAAAATATTTTAAGTGACCAAGAGTCTTAATATGCTGCTGTATACTCAATTTCTGATGCACTTCATAGTTGTACTTAATAAAACTCCAGCCTCATATCCTTGTGATAGTTTGGTTTTTATAGCTTTGACTTTAGATGATTTTGCATTTCAAAAGTTGAATTTGATTGTCCTTACACAGTAATTCTGTTCTTTTTTCTACTATCATGTAAATCTTTGAATTGCTTTGATTAAATTAAATCCTTAGGCCAGATTGGATGGGGCTTCCATTCTTTCTGCACGTTTGAGATGAAGTTGGAACTGCTTGCTATGAAATAATATTCAGATAAAGAAAATTGGCATGCATAAGAGGGTTTGCATATGTGTTACAGTTTACAAAATACCCGTTTTGACTTTAAACCCTGTGGTATACGATGAGAACTCTCAGATTCCATGGCACATTCCCAAGTCCAGCCTTACAAAGGCAGGTGTGAAATCTGATATCTCCCTTTGGAAGTGGAGATAGGTACCTTTGGTACAATGAAGAGAAAAAAAAGCAGCTTGTAAAAGAAGCAGCCATAATTTCAAATACATACCAAGGGGCTTTGCTTTGACATTGTTGTAACACAGTTATGTTTCCATCACGCTGGACCACTGCACTCTCTCATAAACCCCTCTCCAGGGGGTTCTCTTAACCTGCTGAGTTTTAGATTCATCCATAGTCTATGTAAAAAGGGAACATTGCAATATATGCACACTTGGTTATTATACAAGGTTATCATGATGGGATTCATTTTTCTTTCCCTGGTCTAGTGAGAGCGAGTGGCCTCTTTACATGTGAATTCTTCCTGCAGCCCTGCTTAAAGTGGAGAACGGGGCCACCTGCAAGGGGAGAGGGGGGGAGGAGGATGCCGTGTGAGGAGCTGGAGAAGTGTACTCCTGTTTCCTCAGTGCATAGAAGAGAAGCTGCTTCATTAATCCGCAGGCTACAGTGGCACAGAAAGAAAACTCTGCCATACAGAGGTGTAAAAGGAAGAGATTATGCTTTATTACCTGAATACAACACATCAGATTTTTATTTTTAAAACAAAATCTGGACAAAAGAATTATGATTTTGAAAAAATGAAAACTTGACTTTTGTTTTGAGTTGGATCATATCTTAAGTGTTAGTTAACCAGAAAGTAGATGCACATTTTGCAGCCCAGCAGCCAAAAAGTGGTTGCACTAAACTATTTTTCCAGACCAACACAATAATTCATTTATTTCTAACATCATAAATCAGAGGTGGGAGAAAAAACCAAATCAATTCACATAAGCGTTGTGATTTATTTGTTTTGTGATTTTTAGATATATCTCTTTTCTTTCAAAAATCTCTGAAATCATTTTCTGTTTGTTCTACCATATTGCACCTCTATCAACCTTTAAAACTGACCCACACGTGTTGTGCATTATTTTTGAGGAAATATGGCTCCAAAAATCAGTAGATATCCTCATCAGTTAACTTTTTCACATAGTCTCTTATAAAAAAAAAAAACTAAAAATCATAAAATCTTCAATATCAAAGATTCTCCAATTATATCAAATCGGCACACAAAATATCCTGTAAAGAAACCATGTGGGAGAAAAACACACCATCCCAGCCTAAATGTCTATCCTTTAGGTTTTGATGAGAGGTAAGTTTGCAGCCATTTCTGTTTCAGAAGCACCCAATTCGTGCAGATGACTAATGCAATGTCCCTGCAAGTTGTTGCTGTCTGAGAATGTGTGCTTGTTTTGCATGTTTAGAATGACACAAAGCTTATTTTATGTAAAAAGTGAATGCCAAATCAATGCAGGATCTCAATTTAGGCATGTTTCTTTTCCCAAAGTCAAAGTAACAAATGAAAAAAGAACAAGGACACAATTTTTCAGTAATATTTGAATATTATTTTGTTTTTTTGTGTTTTTTCCATATTGTACTGAGAGGTTATGAGGGGATAAATTAGGCTAGGATGATACCACAGTGTTCTTTAACTGATCCCACTTCTGCATACTACACCCCCACATTTGAACAGATGTTTGAAATGAAAGGAAATATAGAAGTGAAACCCTTGTTAACTATGAGCAATGGAATTAAAACCTCTCCCTCTGTTTGGTACAGTGTGTGGGTTTGCATGTCCTTTTGTCTTGGTAAAGAAAAATGCTTCTGAGAGAAAAATGTCAAATGTAATAGACAGAATAATCAGTATTCTGCCACAGTTTAAAAGCTCTTTAATCCATCTGCGGTCTCAGAACTGTTCAGTAGTTATTCACACAGTCTCCTTGAACTGTCGCAGTATTTTCTGCAAAGATAAGGAATATTTGTCATTTAAAATGTACTGGATTTGTCTTTGCTTCCCACAAAGAACCAGTCAGAAGAGTTTCAGTTGCAAAATGTTAGAAGCAACAAGAGTCAGGGCTGGGCAGAATGGCCTTAAATCCTGAACAAAACTGAACAGGTTACCTTGATTAAAAGTAATTGGTGACTTTTTAAAAAGTATTTTTATTTCTAGCCCTCGTCACTAACCAAAAGTTTTTAAAACAGAAGAGCAGATATTGATTAAAAATATGTGAAAGGAAGCTAACACAATTGCACAGAGTCATTTGAAAAAAACTTTTTTCCAAGTCCCCATTAGTGTAATGAGAATGAAAAAAAAAGTAAAAAATGAAAGATAAAATGTGTCATATAGCATAGACATGGGAACTCTATGTATAACACTACTATATAATGTGCACAAATCTTTTTGTTTTTTACCCGAGGACAAATTATCAACCTGTCATCAAGGAACAAGCTGTGTTAAGGAACTTTCGTCAAACCTTAATGTTGCTGTGATGTTACGTAGACTGACAATCAATTTAAATTTCAGTAGGCCAGACTTATGAGGACTAATTTGAGATCCAAACATCTTATGAAATTATCCTCGGTTGTTTGCATATATCATACAGTATATTATACAGTATATGGAGACAGCATATGGCCAAATCTCCATGCTGTTAATTTACTGCTGCAAAGTCTTCCCACTTTGTTTCTCATTAAATGGAAGTGAAAGCAGGCCAGTATGCAAGTCTCTGAGATTCCAGTACCAGAACAATGTTAATGAAAGCACTGACAAAGGATTTACATCCTTTGTATCAGGTTAGAGTTGCTCAATACTTTATTAGAGTAAAAAAAATTATTAATTAATTAATTAATTTCAAGCTGCCATTTTTAGCACCTTGAACATGTTCTTTTATCTGGAAAGACCTCCCAATGAAACCATGTAATACGCCACTGATTGGTTTAGATTAATTCTACTCTGCTTTTATGGGTTCAAGTCTTTTTCCTTCCAGATGTCATTCTGCATTCGTGCCAGTCATTCTAAAAACCCCTAATAAAAGCTACCCTATGACACTTTTATGCTATGCAACAAAAATGTTCGATGATTATTAGTCATCAAAATAAACGTTTTACTTTTACTTAAACAAATCCTAAAAAATGCAATGTTATGATGGAAAGAATACATTTTGTCTGATGACCTACAGCAATGCTGGTCAAAACTAAAATCAAACTACACAACAATGGTGCATGGCAAGCACAATGCAAGCTGTGAACTATATGGTGAGTCACAGCAGAACGTTTTGCCATAAATGGCTGACAGTGTTCATGTGATGGCATTCCCAGTGTGAAAGCCTCATTGTGGATGTGATGACTACCCTTTCACCTTTCAGCCTGCATCTGAGAAGAAACGGCTGTTGACAGCTGGAATGCCAACAGGAGAGATCTGAATGCGACTTTGAAGACGGTGAAAGTACTTTTTCATTTTCTTTTTTCACATTGACCTTGAACCCTGAGCTACACAGTTGCACAACATCCATGACGCACACATATCCAGACACAAATCTGCTCCACAAAGAGCCGAGTCCCCCTCCAGCCTGGGTATTGTGAGGCACAAGCCTGTGAAATCTGTCTTTGGTCTTGTTTGGGCATGAGGGATTATGTTGGGTTTGGGCTGCGGCCCCCTGTGTTTTATGTTTGCACACTGACTGAGGGGGAAAATCTGTTGTGACCAGTGGGCTCAGATTTGCTGGACTGTCTTTCAATATTCAATAGATCAAAATTTATAGAATATTTTTAAGCTCCGCAGCTTAAAAATAAAATAAAGGTCACATAACATGATTGATCGAGGCCTTTTCAGCTACAGTAGGGTTTAAAAACGATTAATGAAGGTTTTTATGAATCAGACCAAAAGGCAGAATGGTAGAAAAGGATTTTTAAAAAGAAATGAACATATTATATTCAACTCAGGTTTAAAATGTTTGTCTAGTCGTTTCCACCTCCTTATTACTCATTGATCCGTTTCAGGCTGATACACTTGTCAAAGGCCTTCTTTGGGGATACACACAGGACAGTTGTGTTGTCTAGACGCTCTGCCCTCTTTGTGCTTATTGAAATTCAAATCAGATACTGTCTGTGCATCACCTAAAAGCTTTTCAGTCGTGTCAGCCCTGAAATGAATTCCCAAGCCAAAGAAAAGAAGCAGTTGCATGGGTTCACACGGAGGTCGCACTTTCTATCTTCAGATATTTCAATTGCGTGTCTGCCTTATGAAATTTGGTACAGTGAGGGAGAGAGGGATCAAATGCGCTCCCAGTTGTATGAAAGATTCAAATATATATTTTATGAGCAAATATGATGGGAATATTGAGTTTGATGCTTAATTCTAACGACCACACTTGATATTTTTTGCAGAAAAAGAGTCTCTGAATCAGGCTTCTCCTCCAAAGCCTCTCCACAAAACAAGCGCTTATAAAGATGAGTCCAGGTGCATTAGTTTGGGTGCTCAGTCTGAATGGATATAAATATTTGGGTTGCATGCAGTCAGATGCAGAGAGACCACCTGAACATCTGATATATGCTGCAAACTGCTAGAAAGGAAACAGTGAAATACCTTGAAAAGACAAATGTCAGTGTAATCTTCAAAAAATAAAAACTTTCGGAGGTCATGCAAATATCAAACATAAGCACTTTCTTAGTTCAGTCAAACTTTGTTTAGATGTAAATCTATAAATATTTGTGTTGATAAGCTCAGGATTCAAGGCCAATTTAAAATTTACAGTAACCATGGTGGCTAAGCTAAAAGACATAATGTGTTGTTGTTCTAAAGCTAGCCAAATTGTTTTTGATCTGCAGTGTCTATGCATTAAAATATGCTCCAGGACACAAGTATATTGCATATTTTAGTTTCAAGGAATAATCATTGAGGTTATGGTGATGTCGTTCAAAGTAATTTACTTAATTTTTTCTCACCCATTACCTGAGCAAAAAGCAAAAACCCCATGTGTTCCCCAACTGAGCTCGTTTACATGTACAACAAAAATTCTAATTATCTGATTATTCAAAGGTTAATGTGATGTAGTTCATCAGAATTTTGTAAGTTGATTTAGATAAAAGTATCTGCAACGTGACTGTATGTCGCTTTCTGTTCTTTCCGATGCTGCACATGCATGCACACATCCTCATTATTTCTGTCCCATGAGCAAAGCATTAACATTTCCAGAACAAACTTGTTGTATTGTGTCATTCCTCCTGTTTTCTCTGTCCAGATGCTACTATTGAGTGTTTGTACTTGTGATATTGAGTCTCACGGAGAATCTCTTGCTATGTAGAACATTTATGACAGAGGAGCACAAAAAGTAAGGAGCTTCTTCACTCGTTGGAAATTGGGGCAGGTACTAAAATTTAATAACAATGTCGCAGTGTGTGCTAACATTGTTTAGTTTAGATATGATTTTGCATATATGTTTATACTTTAAGCTACAATAGGAGATACTTTTTTTTTTAGAAATGATTGAACACAGAAATAATAGCAAGGGACTTTTAAAAAAAGGCTTTATACTTCTAAAAGAGCACTAGTCCAGAAATGGAAAACCAATTGTAAATGGCAATGAAATTTGTTTTTCATTTAAATAAACATGATTTTGACCTACTTCCAGGTCTAATCAGCTGCATTCAGTCACATCTAAATGAGTGTTAATGAACAGGCTAATGATTGTTAGCCACTTAGCCCTGCCATGCTAATTGTTGTCTCATTAACATTATTACAAAATGTCAGTTACAGTGTGTTAATGTCAATTTAAAAAATATAAACTTGTGTGTTGAATCCTGTTTTAATTACTACTTCCACATTGTGTTTAAGAAAGACTGACGCTAGAGTTAGCCTAGCAACCAGCTGCAGAGCTGTGTTTATATGTGTTGATGTGTTGTATGTTCCTCTTGGACACCAAATATAGCTCCTCTCACTTCACATTACCTCAAGATCAAATTGTTCTTATTGGAATCACATTGGTCCATAATCAAATCTGCGGGGGAACAACACTATTTCATTCAAGCGCTGAATGAGAGGCGTTGATGTCTCAACTGGTTCGTTGCTTTTCCTCTCCTCGTGTAATGAATCACTCCACTGCTGACCTCGTCATGTTGTAAACAGCACGACTCCCCTGGTATCAGTTTTAACACTGACGGAGGGATTTAAAGCCACAACAAGAGTTTTTACTCAGAGTTCATTAACCACAAAGAAAAGGTGAAGCTGAGTAATGAACTGGGCTTTTATAGCAGGTTGGTTATATTGATGTTCCTCAATGATTAACACTCCCCGCTCGGGCCGGACCTCCTCAGTCTGCCTCCATGGCAATCAGAGGTGTCCTGTCACAGCTGGAGCTTCAGCCTTTATGAAGCTGAAGTTTTCTCCCTGGTAACATCGATCAGGCCTTTTCCAGAGGGCGGTGGGCTTGTGGATCATCTGCTCCAGCCAAGCAGTGACAGAAGATAAGAGGATTGATTGAATGTCATGGTTCCTATCTGCGTCTCAGACATGCTACAGGGCACCCATCTCACCTCCGAGGGTGGAGCGGTTTCAGTTTCTCTTGTCGGCTGGCAAGTGTCACAACTACAGGCCAAGACTAGGTTGTTATCTTTTTTAAAAAGGACGAAGAGTCAACGTTTGCGTCCACCAGAAGTCTTATCAGCTGTCCCCTGCTGTTGTGTCAGAAACTGGGTGTGGAGTGGAACAACCGGGCTGCAGGTTTTCTGTGAGAACCAGACTCCTGCACAGTGGGAAGGAAAAGGGGTGGGTTGTGTGCTCTTGCCCCCTAAGCCATAAATCAAAATAAATTAAAGCCAGGCCAACCAGCACATATGTTCCTCTCTGTAACAGGATTTCTCCAAACAAAGATCGGTGTTGTGGACTATTTTGAATCCGCACTGCAAGCTAATGTCAAAGAGGTGGTTGCATCATTTAAACTTAAAAGCACCAGATATAGTTTAGTCTAATTTTTTTGCCTCCCTCATTTTAAGACCCTAGTTTTGTGTAGGGGAGGGCCCTTCTGAGTATCAAATAGCATTATTGAACTTTAGCTGATTTTGCACCGCCTTGAATCCTATCTCTTCTCTGAACTCTCTCCAGCTAGTAAATGTAAAAGTAAAAATAAAAGACACTTTCTTTTCTCACTTCCTCGGTTAATGTCATCTTTCATATACAGTTGCAGGTGTGTGATGCTAGAAACTAAAACAGGCTGGAAAAAAATAATTTTGTTAGCAGCAGCGTCTCAGCCACAGGATGCTGCAGGGCAACAGCAGCTCCAGGAATGTACATAATAAATGTCTGTGCTTCTGACTTTTTTTGATGGCACACAAGGTTTTAGGGTTGGAAACTTGTGTAGTGTTACTTTAAGCTCTAACCACGTTTGTCAGTTCTAACTACAACCCTATGATAAACAATGTATGGATAGGTTTCGGACTCCTGCATTGGAGTTCATGGACTAATGGCTCTGACCACTCACTGTAAATGATATTTAACTAAAACGTCCCAGATGTGCTCAGTCTCTTCTGTATCTGTTAGGAAGGATCAATCCTATAATATACAGGAATACATTTATTCAGTAATCATAGAGCTAATAGCATCAAAAATGTAAAACAAGGATCACACATTCAATCATTCCTTATCCAAAACACATCAAGAAAGTTGTTTTTGTGAGAAGGACAGTAGCTTATATTCCAGGATGTATGTAATCTGTAGCTGCAACACAATCAAAGGGCAAGAAATATTTTGTCTGCAACTGTTAATGAGATTGAGGTCACACAAATTCCTGTTGTATGTATGAAGAAAGGTGTTGTTCTTTTAGTTTTCTTTTATAGTATGTGAAATTTTGAAAAGCTTGACATGCAGAAAGTGACTCTTTATGGTTTATTTTGTTTTAAAAAACTGTTTTTTTTTTAGTTTCTGATTGAGCCAGGACTAAAGATATTCTTTTAACTTCTTTTTCTGAGTTGATATTAATGGAAATGATGGTGTTGATGTTGTCTCAGATGTTCCTGAATCAAAGTGATTAAAATTTTACAGTGCATATGTGCAGCTCACTCAGGCAGTGAGACAGCAGAGAGGACAGTGTGTATGTACTGTACATCATGGAAATTTAGAACTTGTGTGAAAAGAGCAACAACTCTCCAAACATTGGCTCGCTGTCAACTTGGCTGAAGCTGCAGCCTACAGACAAATTAATGAACAAGATGATAGTTTATTAGTTAAAGAGAAGCTACTGATAACTGTGGGGACCATCGTCGTGTAAGCTCATTAATAAAAAACTCAAGTTATGTGGATTGAACCCTGTTTACTTGTAAACATAATCTAAACAAGTTAAAATGGATTAATCTACTGGTAAAATGTTTTCCGGTGATATACATCATGACACTGTGAGATAATCTGTAAAGCAGCCAGTAGATCTAAAAAGTAAACAGTGTTAGTTGTTTACCAACCTGCAGAAGGAATGCAAAGTCTGTTAATATTTAGTCATGTAAAATACTCTAACAAGTTAAGTTTTAAACTTTAACATAGTGAGGTAACTAGTCAGTTATTCCTGGCAGTAACCCTTAAAAAGAGTGTTACCCAACTTTCCAAATAGACATTTAACATGAATCTATTTACCCACATAATGAAGTGTGAACTATATACGTATGTACTGTATGCACATCCCTTTTTTTCAGAAACATCAAGAATATCATGGAAAAATTTTATGAGAATTAGACTAGTGCTGCCTTCATGTGGTATGGGAAAGATGATCCTTTCCACCTGTAAAGTGGAAACTACCCGTGCATTGTGTTCAACTGCTTTTCATGTTGTTGTGAAGATAAACATGGTGGACAAAAAG
>JAVQJG010020499.1:0-14561 GCA_036024015.1 Craterocephalus amniculus | reverse complement strand
TCCTCCTGCACATCCTCACAGGTTTATCTGCGTGCGTTCCTAAATACAGTAGTTTCACTCGGATACATTGTCTTATTTTTTGGGTATTTATTGATTGATCTTTTTTATAGTATACCTTTCTCTCTTTATTATTATAAATATTATTATTGTTATTACTATAAATTTTTATTAATAGTTGTGTTTGACCTACTGGCTAGAACAGTCTTAGTTGTATATGTTGTAACTACTATGGATTAAATGGTTTTCTGTATATGGTATATTGTGTCCCTACCCCCACTCCCCACACCTCTCTCTCCCCTCCTTCTTCTCTCTCTCTTCTCTCCATCTGTCCCCTCCGGTCGAGTCCAACAATAAGATCTTGAATTAATAAAGTTTTTCTCCTCAAGAGAGACTTTATACATGCAGTATAAATCCCTTCTTGATAGAGTAAATTTGCCCAGCGCCAAATAGCAGCCAGATAATCATTCTGCTTGCAACAATGCTGGACAAGACAGGTTAAAAAAAAAAAAAAAAAAGAAAATGTGGAAAATTGCAAATGGAATCTGTCAAAGCAATGGCTTCTTCCATTAATTATGTCTAGATATTTTCACGTTTCCATAGTGCTTAATATCTTTTGGTGCTCAAAGCCAAGTATGAAAAGTTGCCCAACTCATACCTATCTAAAAGTAGTTATACCTTAAACAGGTGTAATGTGTTGCATTTTCTTCTTCTGGAAATCACCTTACTCTACATTTGTGAAAAGGTAGAGTCCAGAAATGCAGCTTTATTTAGATGAGTGAATCCTCAGCAAACACCTATATGACAATATGAAATAATGCATTATCAGAGCAAACATATCAGATAAACAGTCTTAGACAAAAATGCATAAAGTAATTTTGCCAGTGCAGGATTGCAATCAAGAGGGTAAATGGAAAATTTAAAAAAATCCTGCTCTTCTGAAAATAATAAAACAAAGAAACCATAGCAGCAATGCCAATAACAAAACACAGCGAGAAAACTGTGAAACAGATGGAAGATTATTTATAGAAATTCCCTCCGTTTAGAATGCTAGACTTCCCTTTACTTTTACAGAGGTCTGAATAAATCAAAAACTTGTTTAATAATTTACAGTAGATCATTAAGCTTAAAATCTGTAAATATTTCTGCCCAGAATTCAAACAGTATATTAGTAAGCTCATCATTTGCAAGACACCCACACTTTAAAAACGCTATTGATACATAAACCTTTCAGCCACAACAGTTCTCTTCTAATATCAATGATAAAATAAAAATGTTTTACTCCAAATGCCACCGTACAGCTTGTCATAAAATAAGTTAAGTCAATAACACCTGTGTATACTGGGGAAGCCAATGTTGTTGCTACACACTCTGCCTGTCCTAAGGAAGCAGGTGACTTTTGTCTGAAGTAAGCTGCTGCATTTACCCTCCTCTTCCTAGTTGTGCAGGTGTGAAGGTGACATGATGCCATTTAGTTTCACTCAAAACACAACTGCTCACACACACACACACACACACAGATGTGTGAACTTGCAACTCTCCAGACCATTTAGATTTTTCTTGTAAAAGGAAGTGTTGACAGAGAGCTACAAGGGTGGGATCGGCAGCGAGTTAATTAACAGCAACGTTTTCGGCTCCCCGAAGGGAAACAACACCTGTAGGAGAGAGACGGGGTGTGTGAATTCAACCAGACACTTACAAACCTAGAGAAATCTCACCCATATTGAATATGCATCAAAGTGCCACTGAGTGCAAATAACACAGAGTGTCAGCTAATTCTCTGTATGCATTACTTCACGCGCAATAAGACTTGCAGAACCACATCATTTAAAAAGCCATTTACACTTTCCGAAGTTGCTTCTAATAGATCTGCACCATCAGCCTTTATCGTAAGCATGCCAAACTTTTCTGTGCTTTGGTGAAGTCATGTCTTGTTGACGTCAGTGAAATAGTGTCCTTGAGGTCAACCAATTGCTGCAGACATAACTCATTACATTGACACTAACAAGCTCCACAACAAGAAGCTGCATTTCCCCACAAATTACATCAAACGCTCATCCATCTCTAGAAACCAATCTAAAGGTCCACCATCTGCTTTTCTGTCCAAATTAAACTTCTTAAAATTGAGACATTTTACTTTTTCAAGTATTTGCACATTTAATATGGCTTCGGGGCCTTTCATACTTTGACTTCTACAGTTTTTAGAGAATGGTTTAAACTTTTTAAAAAATCTGGTTTCTCTTAGAGCAAGCAAGTTGTCTTTTTCGACAGAGCCGTATGTCATGGCCCTGCCCAGACCTTGAATGCATCATTTCCGAAAAAATCCTCAAAACAATGAAACAAGATATCAGTCTGTAAAAGGCTGAAATAAATATGCAGCACAGAGCTTTTAATAAAAAGTATTTAAGACCCAATTACAGAAACATCTGAATCAATTTGATGACTGATTTTGCGCACTGAATAGAACACAATGGAGTGACTCGTTCCTGTATTGTACTGGGAGGAGTATTGCTCATCTTTTCTTGGGCAGTGCAGAAAAGGAAATATTGCAGGACATCGTTTTCAAAGCAATCAAGGCCTTTTGATGCAGCTGTGGTGCTTAATTATCTTTTGTTCCCTGAAGATTTTTACTACAGCAGCTACAGTGCATAGTACCATAAAGCATACAGCCCTAATGGAGCCTCATCTCACTCCACATCAGGACATACTAAGACCTCCTACTGTATGTTTCCACCTCTACCCGGTCCATCTCCTGCAGTCAGGTGAAAAAGCAACTGGAGAGATTAAAACAGAACAAGGCTACAGACCCAGAGACGTAAAGAAGCTGAACAAACTAAATCAAGAAAGGTGGTTGTGCGTTTGTGATAACTTTAGAGCTGCTAGAGCTGACTGTGCAAAGAGAAATGATGTGCAAGGTGCTGAATACAATGGACAATTCTTTTTATCCTCTACACAACACAGCAAAGAAACTATTCAATGAGAGACTGTCAATTTCCAGGTACGACAAAGATGTAGAGGGTCATTCCTGCCTACAGCCATTACCTTCTGGGGGAAAAAAAAAAAAAAAAAAAAAACACAAAAATTGCAGGAGTAATGTTTTTGGCAGCATGTGTTTGTCAGCAACATAACTCAAATATTTGGCAGCTTTTGATAAACTTTAAATGCTGGGATCGGCTCCAGGAACTTATTTTAAATGATTCTTTACCATGAAGAGATGTATAAGACAACATGGTAGATGTTATAATACTACATAGTTATACCCAGATCATGCTTATATTATGTATCTGATTCAATTTACAATGTACAGTATAGAGGCTGTTTGGCCCTTTGAGGTTTTTCTCATGTGACTGACCTAAAGGCTTGGCAGACGTCTGCCCTCCGATTGCCTGCAGCAACTGTTTTTTTTTTCTCTTTCCATATTTAGTTTACCTTTATGAAAACAGATACTCAGAATCCCCTATTGTTTAAAAAAAAAGTTCAACTTGTTTGCCATTATGTCCTTAGAACTGAACAAAAATTTTAATCACAAATCAGTGAAATGGAGGATAAATTCCCAGATTTACAACGTGTGCAGTTTTAGGAATTCAGCATGCATTTAGTTTAAAAAAAAATCTGGGATACTGTGAAATCACATTACAGATGTCAAGTGCTCACTTCAACTTGGATACAATGACTAACTCCTCCCCATTTTTTCTTCTTCAATGCTCAAAAGCCTTAAAAAAAAAAAAAAAACAACACGATTAAACCATAAATAAAAAGGACATTTTAGTTTGTTGTATGAAAGGAGTGGTACGGTGTGGTTTTTCATTATTTTGCTACAATTAAATTTCAGAGCGTACACGACAACCAGCATCAAAAAGCCTGCAGGTAACTGCTCATAGACAAAAGGCAGTGTTGGTGCCCTGCAAACTGCATGTTGCTTTCAGCAGTACTGGGATTCCTTCACTGACTAACAGGCGTAATAAATCAACTGCCAGAAGAATGATGAAGAACATAGGGTTGGGGGGGGTAGCACTGACGCAAGCTCTTTGAGTAAGATGAAGTTGGGATTGATTATGGATTTTCTGCCATCGTCAAGCACTGAGAACAATTAATATTTTAAAAGGTAAACATCTCTCTAGACAAAGATGCAAGTTGTCCATGATGCAGCGCACATGGCACAGTTTTCTCTATTGCCGTCTGATGCCAGTGTACTACACATCTTCGGAGTTTGACACAGTTAGGATGGAACACATGCTTAAGTTTCAAGCATAATCCCTCAGAGAGAGAGAGAAAAGTAAGATTATGAGAAAATGATGAAAAACTGAGTAACATGCTGCAGGAAAGCAGTCTTTCAGCTGTGTTTCAACATAGGTAGGGAACAGAAAACGCTAACTTCAATCACGTAACGTCTAAAGCAGCCTTAATGTTAAAAAAAAAAAAAAAAAACTCTGTACAGTGCCATATTTGACTCCGATTGCACATAAGTGGCCCCAAACAATAACTAAAAATATGAGCTTTGTCAAAAGGGCAAGCAGTTGAGGATCATGCAAAATCTTTTGTCAGGTTATATGACACAATTAGCCACAACCCCAGAGAAACACGAGAACTGTGCACATGCTGATGTGCCTTCTTATGCCTGTGAGAATGAGACCCGGGGTAGCATCTATCTTTTGTTCTCTTCCAGGCAGAGAGCCGACTATTCCCACATGATGCCACCTTTCACAGCTGCACATATTGCAGAACCTGCTTTAGATGGTTTCAGAGCCTGCTTTTCCCTCTGCGACTTCTCTTTGATGCACCTTCCAGTCTGTATTGACACATATGCCTGCTGCTCATAAAAAAGAAAAAAAAAAAGTTCAAAAGGACATTTAAAAAGGATTAGTCTTTTTCAACCAAAGCTCGGTTGATAGACTCTTGATCATGAAATACCACAAGTGTCTTATGGGCACCATAAAGCTGCAGTAACTTTACAACAGATACACCCACTCACTTTAGAAGCACCCACACAGGCAATCATGCTTCCATCCAACTGCACAACACACACACACACACACCTGAGCTTCCGGTCAGCCCAGCTCTTGGGATGACTTTGCTTCACTTTAGCATGAGTAGGGCTGGAGATGGTTGGGTAGGACGTTTTCTTTTAAAGGTCTGCCAGGAGATTTCATTGTACTATCAGTATCAATTGGATCCCTCAGGTTGTTTATTGTAGCGCGAATGTCAGCGTTTGAGTGCATTACTCTTATAACTCGCTGTTGAAAACATCAAGACCAGAGCAGAACATAAAGGGGAGCACCAGTAAGGTTGTTTCATTTGTCCTGAGGAAGTGTGCAGCTGATGCTGCAAATGTAATCTCCATATATCTCAAGTAAGCAAGGAGTAAGATATCACATACTGTATGTACAGATATGGCAGTTACACTTGACAGGGACTGGACAAAATCTATTGGTGTGTCTTAAAATACACTAGAGGTTGTAGACAGCAGTAACTCTGCTGGCAAGTATTCAAATATTTCCACAAGATGGCCATCCTGACAATACGTTTGGTGACAAAAAGTAGCTTGGCCATTATTATCCACCTAAACCCAGCATCAGATCAGTAGCGCCCTAATCGCATTGCCATTTAGACTAAACTGATTTCTATAGGAAGGCCTTGTGGCCAAAGAGCTTCCATGGCCTTATTGAATAGCAGCTAAAGGCCAAGCTGGTGTTTATGGAAGGTAATTAGCTTAGTGTGATACTAAGTAGCAGCCTGCTTCAAATCAATCCAGTTACTGTGATCCATTCCTAGGTTCCCTTTTTTTTTTAGCGACACCCAGCACAGGAGGTAATATTAAAAAAAAAAAAAATCACCTCAATGTTTCCGTATTTAAGATTAGACTAAAAAGTCATTTCAAATTCATCCCTATTTTCCTGCATCAATTTGTTAGTTTAGGAACAATGAACTGAAACTAAAAAAGAATTTTTCTTATTAATGGAAAATGAAAAAGTGGAGGCTTTAGGTAGAAAAAAAAAAAGTAACCACTATACGCAGACAGAAAGAAAAAGTGAATGAGCTCCCTCTTACAGTGATGCCATGGCAACAGTGATAATGGGTAGGATGACAGCTGCAATTATTCCAGAATCGTAGGTTGACTGTACTGAAAGACTTTGAGAAATCTTTAGCAGTGTGAGGAAATAACATGCCCGCAGCTGAACGAGCCACAATTTACTGTCTAACCTTCCCCCTCTCATTCTTTGGCAAATATCCTTCAGGCTAATCTGCGTCCATTTCTGGATCTAAATGTTAACACACTATGAAACACAAGCTGTGGTGGTGCGAGAAGAATCCTGCTGAATACATTTTTATCATGAAGCAAAACGAAAACCACAAGAGAAACAAAATCCAGACATTAGGAGCTGAAAGGTCCTCCAGTCTTACTGGGATGCTTTCTGTACTGTAAACATGTCCCTCTTGGTGGGAATAAGTGTAAAAGGCAGCTAGCAGCTGGTGCTTAGCGGGGTCCCGCTGGCTGAAGCCAACAGCCACCCCAGCTCACTGATGAAGACAGATGGATTGGGCCACAGCCCCGATGCAAGAAACACACCCCCGAGTCGGCAGATTAGAGCCAAGCTTCAGATGAAGCGCTGATAGCCCACTGAGGGGGAGATAGCAGACCGGGGAGAACTAGCGCTTGTTAGAGAGACACCTCTTCATGTGAACTTTTGAACCAAGGAAAGATATGGAATAAGGTCAGCTGAATGTTAATGGCCAAGTGAAATGGTGAACTGAGGAATGTTAAAGGGCAAAATCTGTAGAGAAAATTTGAAGATTTAAATAAAAGCACAAATCCATTGACTTGACTACCTTTAATGCCATGACACAAACAATCAATGGTAAAGTTACTCATTAGTACATTGAGGTAACATCACTCCCTTTTTCACCCTCCCAGATATGAATCCCCATCTTCATTGAGAACCCAAACTTTAGTCTCATTGCAAGTTCGTAGGGTCAGTTCCTGCAACTTCAAGTTCATAGCACTGTTTGTTCCCTGAGATGTCTTTACGCTGTCTTCATCATAAGTGAAGGGAGGTTGGCTCTGGCTAACAGTGATTGGTCGCCACTCCCACATCCTAGTAGCCATTCAGGCAGTTTCTTGGTCACTTGCTCATCTGACTCTGCTCAGGGGAATTACAATTAACAGCCAACAGTGCCTCCTCATTCAGCCTAGGAAGCACTCACTGGCTACTGCCGACCTCATGGCTAGGGTAGAACATAAGATGGCTTATGCCAGTTTCTTATTTCATCCAGTTCTCAAAGCCAAAGCTTAAAACAGAATTTGTATAATCTGCCCTGCAATAGTCAGGACTTGTTCCTTATGGTGCAAAAACAAAAACGATAGAGTATGATACGAAACAAACCAGGCTGCTGTAAAAAGTTCCCTTGATCTTAATAAGCCAATAGTCGATGCAGTTTTACAGGAGATTTTTCCAATGCACTTGCAGTATTGTAGCCTCTTCATTGAAGTGGAAAAAATGCTATTGAAAAAGGTACTTTTAAAAAAAAATCTGAGGGTCCAAATATACACATTTTAAAAAGACGGTCAATTTATATGCATATTTACTAATCTGAACACATTTCCATGACGGCCAACAAGTTTTGCCAAATCCAGGAAAGTAAAAGAAAACTGTCATTGCAGAAAGACAGACCATTTGCCAGTTGAAACTCAATGCAGTTACTAAATGTTTTATAATGACGTAAAAACCTTTGCCTCAAATTTGTAATGAAGATTTTAAAAGTTTGCATGAGTATCTCTTTTGCCAAGAGTGGAGACTGATCATTTCTGCAAAGGGTTGTAAAATAGCATTGTCATAGTTGAGTCAATAGATAAAGGACTGTATCATGAGTTTTGTGGCATACCTAGTTAAAATGAGACTGAAAATGATATGACTAAAAAAAAGGCAGGTGCAATTTCTCAAAAGAAGATAGATCTTTATGAAAACATTCTGTTGTATTGATATTTTACAGAAGACAGCTTTACCCTTAACCTATAGCAAGAATGCTCTGTCTTCAAATTTTAAAAAAGGGGATGAGAATTTGCATATTTGATTAACTTTTTTGCTCGCTTTTGTGGATTTACTGAAATTTTGTTGCATATTTTCTGTCACAGTAAACATCAAATCCCCAACATCTCCACCCATTCCCCCTTTAAATCAATGGCTCTACCAGGGGAAGAGAGGAATAATATAAAGTCCCATGTTTAGGTCAGAAAAAACTGCATTAAATCTTCTATTTTGCAAAAAAAAAAAAAAAAGGATTCATTAAGGAAGATGCATGAATAGAGAACTGTAAATGAGCCAATTAAGTGTTTGCAAGAGGTTGCTGAAAATAGTGTTTGCCTTTGGATTACTGATGGGCAGAGCTGTGAATTTCATCTGCAGGCCTGTGGACCTTCAGGCTTTGATTTAAACTTTCACTTTGCTTAGAGTGATATGATAAAAAAGGTCATGATCTAAATAACTTGTAAGGCTGGAACTACAGCACAACTCACTGTCTTTATGTATAGGTTTTCATTAGAGTAGTACATGGTGATAAAAAGGTGAGCAAAAATGATTTTCAATAAAACTGAATAAAAGAAAATACATACATCTGTTGAGAAAAATTAAGAAATTTAACCATCTTCAGCCATGAACCAAATTAAGATGCTGATCAACTTGGTTTTTCTTCTTTAAAATCACAGGGTTTACATACAAAAAAGTTAATCCAGTCATCTTTTCAGCTCTTAATCCAAACATATTTAACCAGCTATGGATTTCAATTCCTAAAAAAAAAAAAGTGTTTAATATAAAAATGTGATAGTAAAATGTGTTTTGCAGTTACAGGACAAATATGCTTTCCACTTGTTATACCAGGGATCAATCCTGGTAGGGCTTGTGTCCCTGCTGCAACACACCTGACTCAAATCAGTGTGTAATTAGTAAACTTGTGCAGTTTGTTCCAGTCCGAGTTGTGTGTTGCAGCAGGGAAATTTCGAAAACCTGCGGGACTCCAGGCTGAGGACCAGGGTTGAAGATCCCAGAGTTATTGATATTGTCACATTTCAAACAGCACAATTTATGTATAAAATCGCCAGTAGGATGTTACCACTTAATATACAGAACATGTTTACAAATGGAGAAGGAGGTTATTTATTACAAGGGAGGAAGAGGTTTAAAGTTAAAAGCATCCATACAAACAGGAAAAGATTTTGTGTTTCATTTTGTGGGGTCAGACTTTGGAATGTATGGCAGAGGAGTTAAGATTGTATCTATTTTTGAACTGTTTTATATTTGTACAAAGAATACATATTAATACGTTAAAGGGCTGAAATGAGACATTAAATTGTAAAATAAATAAATCTTTGTATTCTCATTTATTTATTTTGCTTTGTGGTTATTGATAACATTGAAATTGTTATTTTACTTATATTGTTATTGATTTTATTGTTATTTTCTTATTATTACTTCTGTTCTTATGTCACTAACAAGGATGATGGTGTTGATGGTAGTGGGGATGATTGTGATGATGTCTATGAGGAGGAAGGGGAGGAACGTAGATTATAGATTATAGATTATAAAAAAAGGGGTGGGACTAGCTAAGCATGGTCTTCTTCCCACTCCCTTTTGAACAGAGGCGAAATCATAAAATTGATGTTTTGATTTGTTTTGTGTTTGATTTGTTGTTGGTTTTTTTTTTTTGTTTGTTTTTTCCTGAATATATGTGTGTTACTGTTCAAAATTAACTAATTAACTAACTAACTAACTTTTTAAAAGCCACATTTTACAGGTAATGAAACTGTAGTAAATGGAGCTGATCCAGTTACTGTGTTTTTTTTTTTGGTCACTTTAAAAACAACAACTGATAGTTTATATGCCATAATATATATTATATGACATAATGAAATATCAATACAATATAGTAATATATTATCTTATTAATAGCTATATCTTTTAGTCTATTGACAGGGACAGTGTGCACTTACATAATGTATATAGCTAACAGCTGATTTACACCTGCAGTTCCTGGGCAGGTAAACTAACAATAGTAACTAAATTAGGCGTGAAACTGAGCTACATAAATCTGAAGTTCATCCTCGGACGGGATGGGGTAGTTGTGTTTTTCCTTTCTAAAAAGTAAGGTGTTGTTTGTGTAAACACCGGAGCAACCCAGACTTCCAGTAGTTTATTCAGCTGTGGTTGTGTGAAAGCATTTTATATATAAAGAGGGAAAAAGGGAAAAAAAGGGAAAATGGGAAAAAGAAAAAAGTAAACAAAAAATGGGAAAAAGATATTGAGGACCCCATTGAAAATGAGATGATGCATCTCAAGGGGTTTATCCTATTGAATAAACATAATAATAATTTTAAAAAAAGTAAAATAGAAATGGAAAAAAATGAGAAAAAAAGGCAAAAAGAAAAAAAAAAAAAGTTGGTTGCTGGTTCCGAGCAGCTATAAGCTCCTCATGGTACGTGTAAGTTTCATTAATGAATGAGTAAAAGTAAAGACTCCAGATGTGACCAAGGTCTCTTTAATGATCCAGACTTTAGAAAAACCTCCAGCTCAGACACAGTTGACAACATGTTCATGCTTCCATCATTTGTTTCAGATTTACATGTAAAACAAGCAAAGAAGCCGGAAGACGGCTGGAAGCTGCAGCGGAGCGTCTGCAGAGAGGACGGCTCGTTCCCGTCGCACCGGAGAAACGTTACAGAGTAACTGCACTGTCTGTGTTCATGCAACTCTTCCTCCTCACTGCAGAAAATACAAAACAACACAAGGCGGATTCCTGAAGGCACTTTGGTGTAAAACACGTTTGCTATTCACAAGCAGCTCCGGCCTCGGATCAGTTCACTCCACAAAAACACCAAGAAAGCTGAGCGATGGAAGCCGGCTGATCTTCATCTCCTCAGAGCTCCTCCTCTTCCTCCTCCTCAAGGATCAGCTGGAAGAAAATAGAAGATTTCACTTCTGGCAGCTTCCAGGTTCAAAGTTTCTCAAGTTTTACAACAAATAAAAAAACACTTTTCAGCTCATCTTGGAAACTCTGAGCTCTAAATGAATTAGTTTGACCACCACAAGAATAAGCAATGAGATTGTTAAATTAACATTTTACTTTAGTTTAAGTCCAACTTCTTAGTGTTCGTTAATATTTACCTGCTGCAAAACCTGAATTTCGAGCTCAATAAAGTAGATCTTATCTTACTGTGGTCCCTGTCCCACATTTGTGTTCTTTTATGAGTTAAGCGTTTTGTTACAGCGCTTCTCGTTCCTGGCAAGACTATTTAACTATTGTTACCATCAGTTAGGGATTCGATTATATATTGTCTGATCATCAGAAAAAAGAATAACGATTGATTATTGATTAAAATTTTAAATTCAGTAGAAAAATCCTGCCTGCATCTTCATGTGGATCTTTATTCCAGGATACTTGTAGCTGTTACACTGGTTGTTACAATGCTCACAACTCCAGCTCCAGCCTGAAGACAATATTTGTTATAGCGAAGTTTTTAACAATGTAGACACGTATATCAGTTTTTCAGGGTTCTCAATTTTACAGTAGATTAAGTTGTGGAAACTTTTGACAATATTTTATAGCAAATATTTCAGCTTTTTACTTCACAACACATGTCTGCAATTTAACCCTTTAACCACCGGCTCAAACATCGGTTGTTGCCCCCGTCCCCCATTTTCTGTCTTGCAGAATTAATCCAGACTTGTAGGGTTTATTTCTAACACGCTTTGATCCTGGCTCCATAAAATCACATCAGTCTTACAAAGAAACCTGTAAAAGCTTCTTAATGGGAAGATCCCTGCAGAGTCTGAGGCTCACACTCACCGTTAGCCGTTAGCTGTGGTGTTAGCAGGCAGCATGCGGGGTTAGCAGGGCTGAAGCCGACAGATGAACGAGACTCGGGTTAAGACATGAAGGGATGAGAGGAAGCAGAGGAGACAGTAGAAGATCTGAGGAACTAGGTTTTATCCCCAGGCAGGAACAGCGTTGTCCAGCAGGGGGCGCCACGCACAAGGAGCAGAGCTCCAGATTTAATAAACTGTTATGAAAAACAAGCTTATAACTCCAGATAAATCTCAGAGTGGCTGCAGGAGGCTGATATGACGTCTGGCTGAAATCAGAGCTGCGTTGATATCAAAATCTACAGCCGGGCAATCAAAGAGCTCCACGTCTGAAGAGAGTCTGGCAGAAGAAAATCTCCAAACGCTCCATGTTTCAGAGACTTTCACAGGCTGCAGAAACGTTTTGGCTTCTCTTTTCTTTGCAGATCATTTCCAAAAGAGTTTCTGAGATCGATTATTTACTAGAAGCTTTCAAAGATGTTTGCAGACTTCTCCAGCACACCATGCTGCACTAAAATCTGCTCTAATCAGTCTCTCTGCAGCTCTGCAACATGATTCCTGACTTTTCCAGATGCACACATCCAGACAACATCAGCTTCAGGAGTTTAATCTGTGCATAATTTAATTAGCAGAGAAACGCTGGAGGAGGCAATTCTGACTGAAACCTGGAGACATAAATGCAGCAGCAGCATCACCAGTGTGATGATCAGCAGATACAATCTGGGTTTTACTCTATGAGATGCAGTGTTGTGGTATGAAGATGTCAGAAGATAAAAAATCTGATTAAACTGTTGAATCTGAACCTGTTTTCATTAAATCAGGCCTGTTTAAAAGGTGAAAAACGCAACATAAAGATACTTATGCAACCAAGAAATCCAGGGGGGGTCTGGAGAAATTTTGATGCAGGGGTCTGGCCGTAGATGTGGATAGTAGTGGCAGGTAAATGTTAGATGAAACTTCTACCAGAACAACTGTTTCTTATGTTGTAGAAATGTTTTCATGGAAGCAGCTAAACATGCTTGATATTAGACGTCTACGTAGGTATAGAATTCTGACTGAAGGCCCATTTCTGCTCCCGTAAACAGGAAGGTCTTTTACAACTGGTCCTGCCTTCATGAATGGCTTACGTTAGCATTGATGTTAGCATGGTTAGCCCAGACATCCATCAGGGGGCAGTGCAGAATTCTGACGTCAGTTTCAGACAATAAACATGAAGACAATCATGATGTTCACCCTCAGAGACGTAAAAAGAGGCAGTGCAGGAGACGGAGGCGGTCAGAGGGCATGAAATACATCAGATTCTTTGTTCCTTCTACGTGCAGCACTTCAGCTGCTCAACACTGCCCCCTGTGGCTTCTGCTGGTCCTGCTCCGTTAACTCCATCAGGCTTTGAAAGATCCCCGAAACGGACTAAATTAGGTCTGGAAAATGTTGCAGATAAAGGGTGACGTGCTCCGTGTTGACTTCACCGTAGAGCATGCACAAACCGCAGAATAAAAACAGCTTCCTGATCCAGCAAAGTCACATGTCACAGAGCTGTTAGCGGATCATGATCGTCCACGTCGGAGCGTCTAAAGCCGTCCAACCTGACGGCTCATTCTGAGCCGACGGGAGCTTTTAATTCAATTATTTATCGTTGTGGAGCCGTGACTGGATGTTTTTATGTCTCCTCTAACCGAGACGGAGCGTCACCGGCATGAATAAAGGCGGATTAATGCGACCTCGAACCGACCAGCCGTTTGGCCTCGCCCCCAACATGGTCTCTGATTGGATGGAGATCTTCACACCAAAACAAGCTAAACTTTATTAAAACGGATTCACATTGAAACAATCAGCTTTGTTTATGCAAGCATCGTCCCTGAGAGAGGACAGCGCCACCATGAGGACAAACTAGATCAGATCATTTAGGTTTGAACCTAAATGAATTTGTAAACACTTTTATTCCCAGAGCAACACTTCCTGCTTGTGTTTCCTCCTAAAGAAGCTTTCTATAGGATCCTTTGTGTCCTGAATGGACGTCTTATCCCCTCGGAGCACGCCTGACCTACATTCCCTCCCTCAGCATCCTTTGTCTCCACTCTGAGCTGGTTTGTACTGGGAGGTGACGGAGCAGACTGGCTGCCCTCCAGCAAGCAGGAGGGCAGCAGCTGGGAGTAAAAACACCCGACTGACCCGATTACATCGAGGAACTGCAAGGGGGTCCGGCATGAAGCTGGAAGGGGAGTCATGGTGAGGAAGAGGAGGACAGACTGATACTGGACCTCAGAGATGCATATCTGCATCACCTGGTTGGGTTCATGTGTGGGATTAGCATGATATCCGTTCCACGATGCCTTCACCTGCAGCCTGAAAGCGTGGGAAAACAGATTTCCTGCCTGTGCTGGGACGGAGCAGAAGGGTTCTGCTGTGATTGGCCAGATATTCATGCTGTCATTAATTCTTTAATCAGTCTCGCTGTTTGTTACATTTTTGTCATTTGGATCTTTTTGTTGATTCTTTCAGCATCAACTCAATAGCGAACCGTCAAAAATCTAAATCTGGCTTAAAATGGACTATACCCAATTTCACGCCCGGCTAGCTTAGTTAGCGATAGCGGCAATTTTTTTTAGCCTTTGTGTGACGCTTTTTCTTGGCTAAGGGGTTTAACTTTCATAATTTGACTCCGGATCACTAGGGGAATGCTATTACTGGCTGATCGGAGTCTGGACGTTC
>JAVQJG010020486.1:0-11753 GCA_036024015.1 Craterocephalus amniculus | reverse complement strand
TAGCGGTGTGGCAGTATTTCACACTGAATACTCCCACCAGCAAGACTAAATTTGAAGATGAATGGCTTAAGTTTGTATTCATTCATGTTTTACAAAGAGTTTAACCTGAGCCAGGCCTTATCACAATGCTAATTATATCATGGTCATGCAGGTGTAAGATGACATTTGTTTTATAACATAGTGGTATCGGTACTTGGTATCGGCCGATACCAATAGCACAAGTATCGGAATCGGTATCGGGAGGAAAAAAATGGTATCGGAACATCTCTAGTTCCAGCTTCCTTTCTTTTTGTCAACATGAGAAAACGTCGTAATGAAAACCAACTTCACTTGATATAGATTGTTTATGAAGCAGCAGCTAGTTGCTAGCATTAGGGATAGACATTCAATTAAATTGTCTTAATCGATTAACAGGAGAATTAACGATCAATTATAGATTAATCATTAATATTTCTACATTAAAATCAAATATCTATAGCTTATTTAAATGAAACTAGAAAAAAAGTTTCCTTATTTAGGTTTTTATAACCAGCTATAAACCAGCCACTTTATTCAGAATTAAGTTTAATTCAGAATTAACATTTGCATCAGGAATTAATTGTTTACATGCTTATTTTCATCTGTTTAAAGCAGAATTAACTTGATTCTGAATTACAGGGGAATAAAACCCATGTAAACGTGGCCTATGGTCACATATCAGTAGTAGATTATGCGGTCTTTAATATTGACTCCTCTCTAGACTCCTCCCAGCTTAACCTTGTCCCTCTTATTCTGTCTCTCCTCAGCTGTGGACTTCCGATAACCAGGTGGAGGGAGAGGACACAGAGGAGCCCAGAGATTGAGCCAGATCCCCGTAGTCTCCCTGTCTGCCTGCCATCGTCCTGGGTCATCTTCATCATAAACACTGAGATCACCTCATCGAGATCCAACTCTGTCCATGTTTTTCTGGCTAGGTCTCTACTCGTCTCACTCCTTTCAGTTCACTATTGTTTCCGTAGTAACTGTGGGATAAATGGGATGGGTGGGGAGGATAAGTTTTTACACAGTTTGTTGGGAGGGCCCATCTGTGGGTGGGGTTGGATGCTTGGCTGTTGACCTTTTCCTGAGTCGAAGCTGTGACGGAGTGAGACAACAGGAGGGGCTTTTTCATGTCACATCGGCTGCTGTTTAACAGTAACCTGAGCTTCTGGAGTGACGTCCATGTTTTCTCACACCGGAGCCGGCTCCTCACACCAGGATAGGCGTCAACTGTTAGCCTGCACAGAAGAGGTGAACAGCGGTGGTGTATTTGGGAGAGATGGAGCGCAAGATTTTACATTCCATTTACTGTCATTTATTCAACCTGCTACTTCATGGTTTTGTTATTTTTTTTATTTGCTCCTTTTTGGGGGGGTGGGGGGGCTGCTTTTTCTATATATCAGTTAGGAGGTATAGAAAATTCGAACAAAAGAGCACACAAGCTTGTGTTGTTGCTGTTTTGTATGAGCACTGCAGCAAGAAAAAAACCTTTGTGCAGTTACTGCTTTTTTCAATTTAGTTATTTTCTTTCCTTTTTAAGTCTCCATTTTTCTTTCAAACTTGCCTAAAGTGTTGAGGGGTAGTTTCTGGAGTAGTAAGGAAGGTGGTTGTTGGACTGGTTAGACTGGTTTCTTTCTTGAATTTTCATACTGAAAGCACAAGCATAACTGTTATTTTTTGGGGGGGAAATGTGTAATTTCATGTAAGTGGAATAAAAAAATAAACAATTTAAAGATTTCGGTTTTGCTTTTCCTTTTTAAGGTCCTCAAGTAATTCATAACTTGTCTTCTTTTTTTCCCCATTTATCCTAAAATTCCCTAAAATAATTTGACTTAGCTTGAAATTTGCTTTAATTGTAAGTTTTACAAGATCAAAACATTTTACAGGAGGAGGATCTAAATTGGTCTGACTCAACAGGATCCAGTCCTACAACTCTCCGCATCATAGTGAGAGAAATTAACTGGGTGTACAAGAATAAATGACATTTCTGTAAATGTTCTCTGATGGTTTAGTTTCTAAAATAAAATGCAAATAATTTGAAATCTTTCAATAAGACTAATATTAACTAATATTTTGGGAAGAGTTGTGGAAATGGGAAGCCATCTTTTATGTGACGAGACACCTGATCAAGCTTATTTTTTCTCATTTTACCATGATTACTCTCCAACTATCTTTTTTTCCAGGATGGGTGGAAGTAGGTTCATACTGTTCAATTTGTGTTAAGCTTGTTGGCCTGTAGGTTGTTATCCCTTTACTGTAAGAAAATAACTTGGCTCTTGGAAGGAAAATGCAAAAGAAAACACACGAATACCATAGTTCAGTAGTTTTGATGACACAAATCCTGAGAGTTTAAATAATGAGAACACCTTTTTGTATTTTTATATAACAATTTAAAAAAGCTTGCACAGATAAAACCCAGTGAATATACTTGTGATCTGATAATTAATCAGGTATTTACGCTTACACTACTACTACCGTCATTTAGCAGACACTTTTATCCAAAGCGACGTACATCTGAGAGAACAACACAAGTATAAATTCAAGGAGTAGGATACAGTTTGAACAGGTGGACTGCTGGTCATCGATGTAATATACACAGGTATAACACTTATTTCCCCTTCTAGTTCAGCTCTGGAGTGCAGCTATTCAATTAGGAAACCACATGTGGAACATGAGCCATTCTTTTGAAACGTATTTATAAATAATAAAGCTATTTAATGTACAGTGGTAGCTGCAGATATGAAATAGGACCAAGGAGGCTGCTGTGGCCTCATAATAGCTAAATAGTACTCTCCTTGGACACTCCCCTCGCTTTGGGTGTGTTATCTGCCACGACGTTAGAGGGGGAGGGCAGATATTACAGAAGAATGCGGACATGAATGCTGCAGCAGTCCTGCAAACCAAATTAAAGCAAGGAAAAAATGAAGAAATAAAATATTTCCAAGAGTCGAGTCGTGTCCTGTCCAGACTGCAAAAATGAATGGCCGGATTTTAAGTGGATATTAAGGGAAAAGGATTCTGTCCAGCTGATATACCTGTAGAGAAATTAAGTCACTGTTGGTTTAAAAAAACACAGACATTTTGAAGTTGATATATTTATTATATATGATATATTTATTATATATGCGGCATATGCCAAGCTTTTACCTGTTAAATAATGTCTTCTCGGAGAACGCCCCAAAATGCAAAGAACACAAAATATCGCGAGATCTGTGACGTCAACCTCACTCGTGAACACGCCGTGGTTTGGACAGGGATCGGGAAACAGGCTCTGCGGCTCTTCCTTTCATTCCTGTAATCCGTCTGCGTAGGGTGTGCTCCGGAGCTAGTCTCGGCACACATTTTATTATTATGAAACAAACCAAAAGCTAGGAAGCAACGCAGACATATTTTTATAAGAAAAAATAAAAATCGGTGAAGCAGGATTTAATTTGCCAACCCAAGCAACATAAAGAAGACGCTGCCCTCGAAAAGCCGGAACGAGACGAACGTTAGCAAGCTAAGCAACTAGCGTCATTGTTGAAAGCGTGGACAATTAACGTTAGCCCGATTATATTCTAGTTATTTACTCCCGCAAGGACTTTTCCTCCTCGTGTAATAAGTTGGACTATTAGTTTCTTTCGCCAAACCTAGCCTAGTTTTTCTACGCGACTGTGAACGGGCCTCTCTTCTGATTTGTGAATTGAGTGAGCCATACCGGGTAGGCCACGTTCCGACATTTTGCTAATCAAGCTACGTAGCCCACGTTGCTGGCGGTGAACGTGTCTGCGTTCTTGTGCAGCTACCAAAGAGTCGGAGTGAATATAACTCTCTTTATTCAGACAGATTTGGTCTGATTGTGATTAGTTGAAGGGAAAACACTTTATTTTTTAACAAAGACAGCCCTAAGGTGAACACTTGTCGACGGTCATGAATCCTAGCGCGCCTAGCTACCCTATGGCCTCCCTCTATGTTGGGGACCTGCATCCAGACGTTACCGAGGCCATGCTCTACGAGAAGTTCAGTCCGGCTGGACCCATCCTTTCCATCCGGGTGTGCAGAGACATGATCACCCGCCGCTCCCTTGGATATGCATACGTGAACTTCCAGCAGCCCGCTGATGGTAGGTTTTACCCCCAACTCGTTGCGGCAAGGGCACGTAGTGGTAGTAGGGATGTGGCTGCAGCTGACTCCATTTTGAACATGTGCCGTTCATGCTATGTAGTATCATCTCTGTTAGGCAGCGCTTGTGTTCATTGCTAGTTGGATACAGTAGTTGTATTTCGTAAAAGTTTTTTTCCCTTGTAAATGGGTGTTATCGTCATTGCAAAACTAACGATGCCATCTCTTTTTCAGCCGAGCGAGCCTTGGACACCATGAACTTTGACGTGATCAAAGGCAGGCCTCTCCGCATCATGTGGTCTCAGCGTGACCCTTCATTGAGGAAGAGTGGAGTGGGAAACATCTTCATCAAGAACCTGGACAAGTCCATTGATAACAAGGCCCTGTATGACACCTTTTCTGCATTCGGAAACATCCTCTCTTGCAAGGTAGGGTTGGATTGCTCTTGTGTTTTGAGTTTGACTGTTTAACATGTGGTTCCCTACTTTGCATGGCTAGACTGAAAATGGTTGACTGGGATGTTTTGAATGCATGGTGTTTGATATTTTTACACCTTTTTTATAAAATCTGCCCTTTCCAAGGTGGTTTGTGATGAAAATGGCTCAAAGGGTTACGGCTTTGTGCATTTTGAGACCCATGAGGCTGCTGAGCGGGCCATTGAGAAAATGAACGGCATGTTGCTCAATGACAGAAAAGTGTAAGTTGAGTTACTGTTTGATTTGTGTGAAATGTTAAATGGAGATCTAATTGATGTGAACATTTTGTTTAACTGCATCTTGTGCAAACACGTTAACCAAAGCATTTTATTATATGTATTACATTTTTGTGTTACATTAACACTACTTGTGCAATACTACTGGCTAATAATTGATCGCTGATTGCTGTGTTTTAAGACTTTAACTGGTGAAAATTATAGTACAATATTGTTTGTGGCATATTTTCTTCATAAAATGAGTACAGTGTGCTCTTCAGATTAATTATGACCATGTTAAGACAAACTTAACAATAAGCTACAATCATCGCTAAAATGGGAAGTGATTAAAAGTAAACATAAATGTAGATTATATAAGTTTCATGCATAGGCACATGAATCCAATTTAAAAACACACCGAGTGTAAATTTATTGTGTAGATTCAATCCAGTATGGATATAAAACTTTCCTAATACAGGAACACTGGTGGCTTATAAAACCTAATAAGATTTTCATGGTCAGCATCACATTTATTCAGTAGATTAAAAAAAGGCTTTGTAACACGTCTGATATCTGGTGTGATTTCTCTTCTTTTTAATACAGGTTTGTTGGGCGCTTCAAATCACGCAAAGAGAGGGAGGCTGAACTCGGGGCACGTGCCAGAGAATTTACCAACGTTTACATCAAGAATTTTGGAGAAGACATGGATGATGAGAAGCTGAAGGAGCTGTTTGGTAAATACGGTAAGCTGGCAAGATTATAGAGATGTAATATTATTTGTTATTTTGCTTGTTACATGTGTTGATCAGTATCTCTGCTTTTGTAGGACCTGCACTCAGCATCAGAGTTATGACTGACGAAAGCGGCAAATCCAAGGGATTTGGCTTTGTCAGCTTTGAAAGGCACGAAGATGCACAAAAGGTCAGCATCAGTTTCACGTCCTTTTGGCACGATGAGGGCTTTTCTATTCTCTCATCCCTTCCTCTGCTTTTATTGCTTATTATAAACAATAAATGAGTTGCCTAGTAAACTAGATCAATTTTTTCACTGCAGGCTGTAGATGACATGAATGGTAAAGAACTGAACGGCAGGCAAGTGTACGTGGGCCGTGCACAGAAGAAAGGGGAACGCCAGAATGAGCTCAAACGCAAATTTGAGCAGATGAAACAGGACCGAATGACCAGATACCAGGTTTGTTGGGTCCTTTTTGTTCTTAAAGCATCTCCTAGACTGGCATAAGACGAGTGTTACTCATACTGGCAACATGTTCGAAGGATTGTGCCATGAATCAGGGCTTGTCATTAAACTGAATCATGGGTTTCCCAGCATATTCTCAAAAAACTGAGGACTAATTTGGTGGCCTTTCTTTAATATTTTAGATAATCCATATATGCTTGTCGGGTACATCTGGATCATTTCAGTCAGTGATTAACCTTTTGTTGCTCATTAAAGAGACGATTCATTTGGACTGCTGTATTGAGTGTGTGGCTAGTGAGAGGGTCTTTGTTCCCTCTGATCCCAGAGGGTTAGTGACTGAAGCTGATCAAATATTTAATGTGAACAGAGAACATCATTTTTTAAGACCCACCAAATAACTTACCTATTGTCTCAGTGACACACTCCCTATTGACGGCTACTTCAGCGCCCATTTTCTGTCCTACTTGAACTGTGAGCCTTTCAACACAGTAAAACCAGTCATCCATGAATTCTTTCTTACCTCTTGCTCTGCGTTGGTTTTAAGATTCCTCTCTTCCTCCAATAATGTCTTCCAGACAATGTGTGCGATGAAACTCAGCCGGCTCTGCATGTGAAAGTTCTAAAGTCGGTTTCTCAGCTGTGGGGCTTCTGGGGCGCAACAGCTCTAGAAATGGATGCAGTATGTCACTGTTCCATCAAATGAGTCCAGAAAGTTGATTTGCAGGCCTTTTTAAAGGGTTAAGCAAAAATGAATGTTTTCGTAGAGAAACCTGAATTTGTATTTTCCCTAAACAAACTTCTATAACAAAAGAATCTTGGACTAAAGACAAAATGGCATAGAACAATGAAAAGCCCTAGTCTAGCATTGAAAAGCATCATGTTGCACTTGTTTCTGCGCTAGTTTAGCCTAAGGATGTCCGTTGGGCAAACATAGGGATCAGTAGCTGGGCGGTGGTCTGGATAAGGCTGGAGAAGTCACACCCGGTCTGCCTGCAGCAGCAGCGGTAGTGTGGATAAAGTAGCGTTGTCTTCTTCCAGTTGGATTAGTTTTGAGGTTACTTATTTTCTCTCTGAACATAATAACCATTTTGTCTTTTTTTTTGTTACACCAGGGTGTCAATCTTTATGTGAAGAACTTGGATGACGGCCTGGACGATGAGCGTCTGCGCAAAGAATTCTCTCCATTTGGAACCATAACGAGTGCAAAGGTGAAAAAGTCCTAAACTTGTACTGTTCAAATACCCAACTCCACAGAAACCCCCCATGTTGAACAAGCAGGAATATTTCCCATTAATTGTTTGTTTTTCTCCCACAGGTGATGATGGAGGGGGGTCGCAGTAAAGGCTTCGGCTTCGTGTGCTTCTCTTCTCCGGAGGAGGCCACCAAAGCTGTGACAGAGATGAACGGGCGTATTGTGGCGACGAAGCCCCTCTATGTGGCTTTAGCTCAGAGGAAAGAGGAGCGACAGGCTCATCTAACCAACCAGTACATGCAGAGGATGGCCACCGTGCGTGCTGTGCCCAACCCTGTCCTCAACCCATATCAGCCTGCTCCGCCCTCCGGCTATTTCATGGCGGCTATCCCACAGGTTGGTCTGAGTACGCCTTACAGACACATTCTGCTGTAGTTTCAAGTAGGGATGGACATTCGATTTGTATTGTCTTAACTGATTATCAGGAGAATTAAGGATCGATTAATCATTAATATTTCTATATTAAAATTCAATATCTCTGTCCTATATTTAAATTAAATGAAAGTAGAAAAACAGTGGGTTTCCTTACAGAGGTTTTATTGCAATATTAATGATAATTGGGGCTGTTAACAGGGATTCATTCAGTGGTTACACTGGAAAATATGTGCTTACATAAAGCATTAACACCTGTCTAAAGATCTTTTTTGACATGTTTAAAGAAACAAACTTAAAAATATCAACACAGACAAAGGAGTGGGTGGAAGTAAAAACTTAAGCCCCACCCCTTCGAAGATGCATTCGATTAAAAGATGATGTAATCAATTAAAATTTCAAAGATTGATTAATAAATCATTGATTATGTCCATTCCTAGTTTCAAGTACACGTTTCTTCTCTCTGGTTGAATGAAATGGATGGTTAACAAGTGTCTCTGTTTTTATCTGCTCAGGCGCAGAACCGTGCTGCGTATTACTCCGCCAACCAGTTGGCCCAGCTCCGGCCCAGCCCCCGTTGGGCCACTCAGGGAGTGCGTCCCCAGCGTAAGTAGTCTGCCGTGTGCTCGTCTCTTCAGACTGAATGATAATCAATAATCTGACTGAATTTGGTTCTTCTTCAATCAGATTTCCAGAACATGCCCAACGCAATGCGCCAGTCAGCCCCGAGACCCCAGACCTTCAACACCATCCGCGCCACCGCCACTGCCAACACCCAGGTCCCACGCATGATGGCGTCCCAGCGCATGCGTAAGTCTCAGGGATTCCTGTTTTAAAACACCGTTATTTGTTCAGTTTTACATGCCAGTTTATTTTACGGTCTCTTGACAGCCACCCAGGCTCTCAGCCAGCGCCCACCCAGCGCCTCTGCTGCTGCCGCCCCCGTGCGCGCCATGCCCCAGTACAAATACGCTGCCGGTGTGCGCAATCCTCAGCAACACATGGCCTCCCAGCCACAGGTCGCTATGCAGCAAGTAAGAATCCTGCGGGTTTTACCCTCACTGTTACCATGTTTTCACCATTTTCATCAGATAGATTCTTTCCAGGGAAGTTACAGTTGTAAATGACAGATTTCTACATGTCGGTGTCAGTGGGGGAAAAAAGAGGAAAATGCTGATGTAGTAAGACTAGTAAGAGACTAATGGAAGTTTCTTTCCTCAGCCTGCAGTCCATGTCCAAGGCCAGGAGCCCCTGACTGCCTCCATGCTGGCTGCCGCCCCCCCCCAGGAACAGAAGCAGATGCTGGGTCAGTACAGCATCAGCACAGAAGGCTGTTCTGTTTCTTGTTTTACTTTTTTTGTAAATTCTAATGAAAAATCTTTGACTCCTTCCCTCCTTTCAGGTGAGCGTCTGTTCCCTCTGATCCAGAACATGCACCCCAGCCTGGCGGGCAAGATCACCGGCATGCTTCTGGAGATTGATAACTCCGAGCTGCTTCACATGCTCGAGTCACCCGAATCCCTGCGCTCTAAGGTTGCATTTCATCCAATTCTCCACTTTTAGACTTTTTTCTGAATAGTTAAAAGGAGAATGCTCCATGTACAGTGGGTTTAAAATGTGTTTTTGTTGCAGGTGGATGAGGCTGTGGCTGTACTTCAGGCCCATCAGGCAAAGGAGGCGGCTCAGAAGTCCACTACTCCTGCTGGAGTACCCAGCGTCTAAGGTAAGTGCTTAAGGGTCTTATTTCAGATGAAGAACTCAAGCAAAAGATCCGCTGATGATTAGTCTGTACTTCTCTTTATTTTGCAGATTGAGCATTTTGAAACCTGCTTCACCGATGGAAAAAGAAAAAAAAAACCTTAAACATTGAAAAAGCTAAAACTCTGAAAACATCGCAAAATGATAAATTATTTCTTAAAAAAACAGAAAAAAGAAAAACGATTGACTCTGCCAGGTCTACGGATGGTTTGACTAGACCTTGATCATAAAAAATAAAATTTGTTGGAAAAAAAAAAAAGCAAAATAGAGAAAATTAAAATTATAAAATTTGAATGCATTCCTCTGTTTTATGTCATTTTATTGTGTCAGTGCTCAGAATATCAGCCAAGTTCAGGAAGGTGGTGTCTGAGCGTTTTGAAGGTTTGTATCGTAAAACTACTGGCTGTAATAAATTGTCATTAAAAAATCTGCCTCTTTTTTTTTCCCTCACACTTCTTCTCACATTAACGCTGTTTAAGCATGGTCTTTGATTTAGGTCCTCGTGGCTTTGACCACCAGATGTCGCCATCGCTCAGGTGTCCAGCAGACCTCTTGCACCTGAATCATGAGATTTTTCTGCATCTTTGAAATTAAACTTACGTGCTTGATGCTTAAAAGGGTTTAATTACTTCCAACGTGCAAGATACTGACTGACATATCGCTTATCCTGAGGTCAAAGCAGGATTATGCTAGTGACCTAATTCATGTGCATGGTTTATTAGCCGCTGATGGCTATTAGCTTTTAAAACCTGCAGGGTCATATTAAATATTTCTGTTTAACTAGTTTACAATTAATATTTTATTGCTTCCTTTTTCAAGGGGGCAGGTCAGATAAAAGTTTAACTGGCTGCACCTCATTAATCTTTAAAGGTCAAACTTAAGTAAAGAACTGACCTTTTGTTTTTTCTTGCTGGATGTTGCTGTGGAAACATGTATAATCTCTTTTGCTGTGCTTCCCGGTTGCCATCTGTTTACTCTCTTACGTTGCAGCTTCTCCCGCCACTAAATGCATGTTTACTCCGATAGAATAGTCAGAAATATTAATGGCTTTCTTCCCATCTTCCTTGCTTCCAACCATAGAGTTGGAGTGATGGTTTGAAGGGGAGGCTGCAGGTATTCTCCGTCCCTGTTGGGACCTAAACATGAATGGAAATCCTTTTGTTTTAAATGTAAATGAACACACAAATTTGGCTAAATTGAGGCGCTTGCTTTATAAAGTTACGACTGGGTTGGTTTAAATTGGGATCCTAAAGTCACTAACTGTCAGGTAGTGAGTTAAAGATCAGACGTTATTGATCTCCAAGATAAATTTAAGTTTCCAGCAGCTTGAACATAGGAACATAAATGCATGTAGTTTCAGTAAAGAAAGAAAAGCAGCTGAAACTATCAGAGCTGGACCAGATTTTAAACATGGAAGACTACATGAATGGTCCAAGACCTTAACCTTTATTCTTATCTATCTAGTAGGTTTGTTTGATACTTGTGGCAGGTACATAAAAATACCTCAGTAATGTTTGATGTGTTTAATTGTTTCCATTTAAGGCATGTGGGTAGAGCTGTTGTAAAACCAGACATTAAATCCTTAATTGTACACTCGAGAGACTTTGGCAGCTACAGAATGTGCAGCATGTCACTGCAAGGATTTTATGTGTCCTGTGATCTGCACATATTGGAGAAAAAGCCTCAGTTTATCCTAGATTCCTACTATCACATGATTCCCCCAATCTGCCCCAGATTATTTGCTTTGTTTTTTGTTTTTTAACCTTACTAATTAGGAATTCCTTTCTTGTGTTCAGTGAATGTGACAACCTGTTTGGTGAGAAAGTGAGTTGCTGTAATCACTTTGTCACTTCCCTTCTGATAATGATACAAAGAGAGCTTTCACATAAGCCTCTCTAGCTTGGATTAGGTTAGTCTGTCCCAAGATGCCCTGTCTGCCAGATTAGCAACAAATCAAGTCTGCAAATGTAGCACCACATTTTACATATATATATACATATATAATCTCATTAGCACACCATATATGGTAAAATAAATGGGTTTTTTGTATGTATGGTAAAATATAAGATCAGATCAAATCAAATCAAACTTTATTTATATAGTACCTTTCATGTACAAAAAAAAAGCATCTCAAAGTGCTTAACATAAAAACAAAAGGAAATTAAATAAAAACATGTTCAAAAACAGTTCATCAGTTTTACATTTATCATCATAGATACAACCCACACGCTCTCTCTCACACAAACACACACGACACACACAGAGACACACGCACACACAGACACATACAGGCACAACAGAAAATAATCAAGGAATTCTTCTTTCATAAGAATAAACTGTCTGTCTCCTTAACTGAAACAATGT